>OY482670.1:109208142-109280642 GCA_960531455.1 Urophora cardui | reverse complement strand
TGCCAATCCCTGTGTGCTTGCCACTGCTTCCAAAATTTCATATCGTCTTTTCTTTATTTTTGAGATGGCCACTTTAGATACACTATAATCTAATGCCAAGCGGTTTCCGTGAATACCCTCATCAAATTTTCTTAAAATATCAGCTTTTTCATGGAAATTGAATCTAATTTGCGATGGTTTATTCCGATTTGTTGTCATTTTTAACACACAAACTATGTTTACACCACTCAATAGTTCAAACGACTAACTACATTTGTACCTCGCGACACCGACAATAATTTTTTACACAGAAATTCGGGGAATGCACGCACATTCCGGGAATACATAGAAACAAGGGGAATGAGCTTGTTTTTGCTGAGAAATAAACGGTTGGAGTTGAAAAAAAATCGATAAGCTCAGAAAAGTTAACCAAGAGTTAACTTTTTAGAGCCGTACGTGGACGCTCAAATTTGGTTAACTTAACCGAAGGTTTAACGTTCTCGCGAGTTAACTTTTGTGCGATTCTACTGTATCGTCGATATTATCGGCTGTACTATTTTAAAAATATCGATATATTGATATATCGATATATATCGCCCAACCCTAGTGGACAGAGCAGTGTGCCTGCTATACCGGCGATCACGGGTTTCATCCTCCAGCGCGGACCAAGACCAAGAATTTTATTTAAATTTTTAATACTCGTATGTAAGTAATAATTAAATTAATTCTTCTAACACAACAAGAAAACGTATGAAAAAGAAATACTAATTTCCATTATACGAAATCAGAAGTTGTAAAAGAGCATAATCAGTTTACAAAAAAAAAAAAAACAAAAAAAAAACATACGAAACCAGTGGCGCTCAAGACTACATAGGTATGAATCATAGCGGTATGAATCAATTTAAGAATATAAACATCATAACAATGGCGAAACTCAAAACGAGGTTGAAAATTTGATACAAAGAACTGAAAAAAAAAACAGAAATAGAAACAAAACAACAAAAACAAAACAACAAAACAAGGAAAACATAACAATAAAAACAAAAAATAGACAAAACATATACAATGATCAGTTTATAGCCAATGAAGCAATTTTTAGAATACTCGTACTTTTGTATGTAGGTATACTCCGTTTTCAAACGGGTCGAGGTTTCGAAATTCACCGTGGTAACTACTGTGATCACGTTCAGCGATGTAAGGGCAGGAGTGAGGTTAATTAATTAATTAACTAAAACAACTTATTATACATAAATACGAGTAGCTAAGACGATTGTAATTAGATTAGCCGTCGATTAGGTTGGTCAGGTTGTCTAGATCCCAGAGAAGGGCTTAATGCATAAAAAACGAGCTATAGCTCGAAGGTGGATTTTGTGTGAATGAAAATCAAATTTAAATTATTTGGTTATTTTGTTTTTGATTGAGTTTTGGCTAGCAAGGGCTTAATAGCGAAATATGTTTGAGGCTGCTTAAATGATTTAAAAAGGACCAGGACCACTATTTGCCATTAATTTTCTTTCATTTGGTGTCACTGCATTAGATAGCTCAATGTGTTAAAGAAATATACAGGCTTAAGTGGAGCCATTGGCCAAATAACGGTAAATTGCCCATATCTCAAAAACCTTCCCATAGAATTAAAAATGAACCAGATTTTCGGAATCAGCGACCGATTTTGGCGCCCAGAGTATGTTTTGGCTGTAGAGCAGTGTAATTAATTTGTGTATTGTTTACATTGTAGCTACTTACTTCCACATGTCCATATGTATGTATTTATTTGTGATTTTAGCTGTCAATAAACTCAAATAACCTCAAATAACCCGGTAATTACGAAGTAGTTGAAGCAAAATTTTCCTAAGCAACTTTGCTCGTGTGTGATTTGTCTTTTATCTTCATTGTTTTCCATTTTGTATAGTTAATAATACCTACATACATATGTACAAGTAAAAGTATTTAACAGTTAACAATGTATGTATGTATATTAGGGTGGCCTAAATTAAATTAAATTTTTTTGTTTGTATGTATGTCTAATGCCCAAAATCGATGGTCCTGTATTGATTTTTGAATCACCATAAGGTTTTCTAAACTTTGATCCCTATGCGACAGCCTTTAACCATCTCCGATCGAGACCAAAATTTTTATGTGATATCTTTGACAATGCTGTTACCGATGTAGGGGATGCGATCGCAGAAAATCGCTAATTTGATTTTTTAAGGACAACCCTAATGTATATAAATACATATGTATGTACAAATGTATGTATGTATATTTGCCTATATTTTGTTTTTAATCGTAGGTACACTACATTTGTATGTAAATTTCATGGGAGTTATGAGGCAACAAGCCGGCTGTAATAAAAGTTGTATTGCGTTGTATATTACAAGCAGGGAATGAAAATAATAAGTATGTGGTGGATCTAATTAACGCATAAAAAATTAAAATTTTACATATGATATATGTATTCGTACATAAGTTGCTCTTCCTTAGATAATTTTGTTTTTGATAGTGTTTTTTGTATATTTATTTATTTAATCGTCTTTCGATTGCTTTTTTTGATCTTTATTGGAAAAATAATAAACATAAAATAGGCAACAAATATTCAATTTGATTAAAAACTCGATTGGAACATGAATTTCCCTTTTCAGTCTCTCCTTCGCTAATTATACCATGTCTCCACATAACGTGTTTCTTTCTTTTTTTCTGCACTCGCTCTCTAAATCTTGTTTCGACATCAAAACGAGTGCCGAAACTCTCCAATTTCCATACAAATTTCTGAGAGCGAGTGAAGATTGAAACACTGGTTTCGTTCTCAATCCTCTTGCCAAACGCGATGATATCGATGCCTTTCTCTGTATCGAAAATCTATCGAAGTCTCACACAGCCCAAAACAAAAACGCAAAATATAAGCAAACATACAAACATCTAAGAAGAACAAGAAAGAGAAATGTTAAACTGAATAACGATCAGCCACGTGGAGACGGGTTATTTAGGGAGATGTTTCCCTAGATTTTTCGCTGGCGAATCAAGTTATGTGGAGACGGGCTTTTAGAGTGCAAATGTTTGTTAATCGCTTCGAGAATTAAATCATTATCAAGCATTGCAAGTATGAACTCGAAAACCAGCCAATTCTCGAAGAAAAGCTTAACGACAAGGGAAGACGGAAACACGTTCCAATATATACATACATATATGTATATCATCATTATTATAATATTTTTATACTCAGCTGTACTAGTACACAGAGTATTATAGTTTTGATTTCCTAACGGTGGATTGTAACAGAATGAAATAATCGAGATAGATATAGACTTATATATATAAAAATGATCAGGGTGAAAAGAGAAATCGATTGAGCCATGTCCGTCCGTCTGTCCGTCCGTCCGTCTGTGAGCACGATAACTCGCGCAAAAATTGAAATATTTTGATGAAATTTGGAATGCAAGTTGGTATCAAGACGAGAACGGATGGTATTGAAAATGGGCGAAATCGGACCATGACCACGCCCACCTCCCCTATATAGTAAAAATCCGAAATTTTGTATCTCAGTAACTAATAGAGCTGGAGTGATGAAATTTTACCCACGTATTGAGCTCAGGCCCTTATGAAGAAATATGGTGAAACTTTGGAAAATGGGCGGTGCCACGCCCACTTATTAAGGGGCAAACATTGAAAGTTTTATGAGTCATAACTCAGAAACCGTTGAAGATATATCGATGAAATTTTGTAGGCGTGATATACTTACTTAGGCAAATGTTTGGACGAAAAATTGCCAAAATCGGTTGACGACCACGCCCACTTTTATATATGGGTAATATAAATTGACCTAATAAAAACAAGTTAAGCGATATCTCTGTCAAATATAAAGATATATCATTGAAATTTTATGGCAGGAGTCCAACTATGGACATAAAACAAAAAACACAAAAATTTTGGAAAATGGGCGTGGCACCGCCTCCTTTTAGAAGCAGGAATATACGAGATTTCTTAGCCCATAACTCGACAAATAATTGAGATATTATGACGAAACTTGGTGTGTACACTTTTATCACTTGTGGTAATAGACACGCAAAAATTTATTGAAATCGATTTATGACCACGCCTACTTTTTAACAAAGATATTTCTGAAACACCCTTTGGGAATTTTTAACGTGAAATCTTTGTAACTAGAACTCGTAAAGGAATGAAATTTTGCACAAATAATAATATTCATATACTTAGTTGGATAACTGATAAAAATTTTGGAAAATGGGCGTGGCTACGCCCACTTTATGCAGCACTCACTTTATATAAAGTACAACGTGTTTCCATTAAACGCAAACAAACAATAAAAGCATACAGCTGAGTATCTAATGTTCGATTCCACTCGAACTTAGGCTTCCTTACTTGTTTGTTATGAATAGGTACTTTTTATTTTTTACGGTCCTTCATCTGTCTTTCAGTTTCATTGTAATTTTGTATTGTCGTGCGTTTGCGAACATTTAAACAACAAACAGTTTAATTTAAATACAAATAAAAATTGTCACGGTAATGTGATACCAACTTGCAAATATTTAATTTAAATGTATACATATGTAGATATATCTAGTATAGGAACATCTGGGTATTTACATATACATACATATGTACATATGCATTTCCACAATTGACAGCCTATGTAGGTATGTAATTGTTGTTGTGGTCTTGATTAATTTACTTATAATTTAACCTTTAACTCGCGTACCGTTCGCTTTATGATCGTCGAACGCTGCATGCCGGTCCGCTGAAGCTGCAAACAATTAAAAATGCAGCATTAAAATCAACAGCAACAGATAGTATAGTAAAATAAGAAATGTAATAATAGTGCAAAAAAATAGTAAACAATAACAGACTAGCCCATTCAAATAAACAAACATATGTATATGTACCCTGCAGCGAAACAGCTAACTAGTATGCCAAAATTTTAGTATATTAACTGGTATTCGTATGACAACCAGTTTATTTTGTCTAGTATTATACCAGTTAAATGCAGTTGAACCACAACCTAGTTATCAAAATACTAGTTTGTAAACTGGTATGCAAAAGGCAGCATCATACCAGTTTATTTTATAAAATGAAGTCCAGCTAGGAAAAGCATTGCAATTGAACAAAAACGTGTATTTTCAAAAAAAAAAAGCAATTGAATTGAAACATGTAAGGAAGCCTAAGTTCGAGTGGAATCGAACACTAGATACTCAGCTGTATGTTTTCATTGTTTGTTTGCGTTTGATGGACTTTATATAAAGCGAGTGCTGCATAAAGTGGGCGTAGCCACGCCCATTTTCAAAATTTTTATCAGTCATCCAACTAAGCATATGAATATTATTCTTTGTGCAAAATTTCATTCCTTTATGACTTCCAGTTACAAAGATGTCACGTTACAAATTTCCAAAGCATGTTCCAGAAATATCTTTGCTAAAAAGTAGGCGTGGTCATAAACCGATTTCAATAAATTTTTGCGTGTCTATTAATACAAGTTATAAAAGTGTATAAACCAAGTTTCGTCATAATATCTCAATTATTTGTCGAGTTATCGACCAGAAAATCTCGTATATTCCTTTTTTCTAAAAAGAGGCGGTGCCACGCCTATTTTCCAAAATTTTTCTATTTTTGCTTCCGGTCTATTGTAGAAATCATACCACAAAATTTCAATGAATTATCTTTACATTTGACAAAGATATAGCTTAAAATGTTTTTATTAGGTCACTTTATAATACACATATATAATAGTGGGCGTGGTCGTCAACCGATTTCGCTAAACTTTTTAACATGTATTACTACAAGTAATAAAAGTGTACACACCAAGTTTCGTCATTATATATAAATTATTTGTCGAGTTATAGGCTAAGAAATCTCGTATATTCCTGCTTCTAAAAAGAGGCGGTGCCACGCCCATTTTCCAAAAATTTTACGGTTTTTGTCTTACGTTCGTAGTTAGACTCCTTCCATAAAATTTTAATGATATATCTTTATATTTGACAGAGATATCGCTTAAAATGTTTTTATTAGGTCACTTTATAAGACCCATATATAAAAGTGGGCGTGGCCGTCAACCGATTTTAACACTTTTTCGTCCAAACTTTTGCCTAAGTAAGTACATCATGCGTACCAAATTTAATCGATATATCTTCAATGGTTTCTGAGTTATGGCTTATAAAACCCTCAATATTTGACCCTTAATAAGTGGGCGTGGCACCGCCCATTTTCTAAAATTTCACCAAATTTCTTCATAGGGGCCTGAGCTCAACACGTGGGTAAAATTTCATCGCTCCAGCTATATTAGTGACTGAGATACCAAATTTCCGATTTTTTCTATATAGGAAAAGTGGGCGTGGTCATGGTCCGATTTCGCCCATTTTCAATACCAACCGTCCCAGTCTCGATACCAACTTGCATTTCAAATTTCATCAAAATATCTCAATTTTTGCGCGAGTTAGAGTGTTTACAGACGGACAGACGGACGGACAGACGGACATGGCTCAATCGATTTCTCTTTTCACCCTGATCATTTTGATATATATAAGTCTATATCTATCTCGATTATTTCATTCTGTTACAATCCACCGTTATGTGATTAAAACTATAATACTCTGTGTACTAGTACAGCTGAGTATAAAAACAGAGTGCCTGAATTTTTATACAATGAGTTTTTTTTTAATTGCTGAATATGTGGCTTAAGTTTTTTGTTTTTAAACTGAAATGTTACCTTATTAGTTATTTAATTTAAGAAATAATTTTAAGATTCCTGAGTGCCTGAATTTTTATACAATGTGTCTGTTTTTGTTTTTAATAACTGAATATGTATCTTACGTTTTATTTTTGCTTATAAAACTGAACTGCCACCTATGTATGTATATTAGGGCTCGGAGAAATCGACTAATCGATTAACCGAATTAGTCGACTATGACTGAAGTCGACTTCAATTATTCGGTTAGCGATTTTCGATTAGTCGAAAGCTGCCGACTAATCGATTAACTGCTCACTCTAAATTATTCGGTTAATCGTTCCATTCCGATTAATCTAATATTGCACTTTCGATTTTATTACATTCATAAATAAATATGAACCCATTTCATCAACATTTTAAGTGATTTCTTGGACATTTTTTGTTGTTGTTGGAGCAAATCGAAGCACTCCCCGCCCTTTTCCGGTCGTTACTCCGTCACGCTAGGGTACTTGTTCTTTCTGGTCTTAGAGTCCTTTGGATGAAAAAGGGAAGAAGATGTTGATGAGGAAGATGAAAATAAAGATGACGAGAATGTGAAGGAGGAAAAATTAGGAAAAACCCCTTAATAACCCTTTTTTATCTGTTTTGGCACATTTTGCTCTTCTTGAAGAAGGAGCCAGCAAAATTCGCCCACCAGTCAATGTCCTTGGTATTCCAATTCTATTTCTTTCTTAGTTAGAACATTCACCATTGTAAAAGTCCGCGCCTAAATTTTACTCTTATGTTGAGAGGGTTTCGGGGCAAATTTTTTTTTTTGATCCCGCGAAATACCGCGGAAATAGTTTTTCATTGTAACTTCTTTATTTGACTCTTCTAAATGTTGATAGGGTTTCGGGACAATTTTTTTTTTTGATTCCGCGAAATACCGCGGAAATATTTTTTTCATTGGAGCAAGTTATGTACATCCTTTTCTGAGCAGATTTTTCAAAAAAACCCCACACCCAGCTTCTTTCATATGTACATATGTATGTATGTATGTAAAAACACAATAAGCACATTTATATTTTAAAATTATCTGTAAAAAATTTTCACTGAATATTCGATTTTTGAAATTTGATTTTCTACATAAATCGAGTAGTCGAACGAAAGCAATTATTCGAATAATTGAGGCAAGGCGAATCGAATATCATCAACCGACTTTCTAGCAAGTGAACGGTTTTGAATCGATTAATCGGTTAACCGAATAATCGAATAGTCGAATAATTTTAAGAGCCCTAATGTATATCTAAGCAATATTTATTTTTATTGAATGAATGAATATAATGAATTACATATGAAATAAATAGACTTCAAATTTATTTTTTTTGCATACCTAAACTGGTATTCGCTGATGTAGATGCTACTAGTATTTTTCTGGCCCATACAAACTGGTATTTAACTGGTATGAGCTTATGCAGAGGAAGACAATTGCCATTTCGTAGGACATTAACACACGAAAAATACCAGATGTTTACATGGGAAATTTACAGTGGGGCAAGTAGTTGACTGTACCCTGCAAACTGGTATAATTCTAGTTTGCAACTGGTTACTTTCGCTGCAGGGTACACACAGCCAGATGAACGAACGCCCGATTGGCGACGAGCCAGATACGGCTACGGTCAAACATTAACTTAAGTGAATGCGGCTGCTGCGGCTTGTGGTGTTGCATTTTGAATGGATACGCACCAATTTAAAATTTACTTTAATTAATGTACATATGTACATATATACATATGTATACATATATTAATGTGTTAATAGTATTTACTAAATACATACATAGGTATTTGCGATGAAGGGCACCTTACCTACGATAAGGTTTCTAAACATTCTTGAACGGAAATTTTAATGACACAGATGGATTGCCCTAAATTAAATTACTTTTTCTCTCTTTGCTGCTAAAGAAACACTTGACTCTAGTTTTTTCGAGCCCATTTCTAACTTTGGCGTAGGTCACTATAGTTTAGTGGGTAGAGTTCTTGACTTACATATTGGATATCGAAGGTCCTTTTTGGAATTTTGTCATAATGTTTATTGTGTTATATATCGACTGGGTTAAAAAATGTATATGTACATATTTATTTAACAAATCAAGTAGATACATAATTTTATCTCTTGTTATACTGAAAAGAGCACTTAACATTTAAGGCATGTCTATTTTTCCTACAGGACTTTACAGTCTACAACAAATTGAGCCCAATAAATTTTAAATATAAGTATGTACATATTTTTGTATGTCAATTACGGCAGTAAATAGAATGAGGTATGTACATAAATGCGAATACTGTTAGGTATTACTATAAAATTTCTCCGGTTGGTTGGTTGGTTGCTGTGCTATCTGGCTGAGTATGCCAGATCCAATTAGTGCACTGGGCGCCATTTTGATGCACTTACTCCTGTACCAATTGAAAAACTGTTGTTACTGTTCAAACCATTTGGTCCTTTCTATGAACCTACTGAGGTCTGCTAAGGTTATATGTACACTTTTTCTTATAACTTTTGATTGGATTGTCCGATTGATACCAAAATTAGACAGCATCTAAATTAAGATACGCTCTACTTGAAAACGCCAAAAACGGGAAAATGTACTAAGTCGACTTAGTACAGTATTGTTTGGAAACGTCGATATGTACATATATGATAATGTGTATGTACATTAGGGTTTTCCACTTATGCACGATAATTTCTTCTCGGTCCTTTATTAAAAGCTGCTTGAGTAAAGAAAATTTAAAATAATAATGGCCTTTTGAAAGAAAATTCCAAGTACATCACAGACTTTCCTCTTTAAAAATTACGACACTTATGTACATAGTAAATGCTTAGTATATGTATTTTAAATGTTAATTTTAAAAAAATAGAAGATAATAATTGTGTTGATATATTACTTAGACACGAATATAGCCGTAGAAGAGCTTAAAATATAAAGGTTGCATGAGTGTACCTACAAAATAGTTACAAAGACTTGTTTAAATAAAAATGCAAATATTTACACAATTCATATACGTATGTAGGTATATATGTATAAATATGTCCAAAGATACATATGTATATCGCTGACTTCTTCACATTCAATTTGTTAATAAATATTTAGTAAATTGAATGCCAAGCCCTTCCGCATTTTTGCATCGACTTTTTGACTCATACGAATAAATGCTAAAAAACATCACACACATTTTAAACAATGCAGCGAAAATTATTCGGCATTCTCCAGCACAATTTCTTTCACATTTGCCGTCCATTGCATTACAATTCCTGTCGAAGTGAATAGCTATTCAACTACCCATCCTAATGCATTTGATTACCTTTAATATATGTACATACATACAACATATACAAACGACCGGTCGCGACCCAGTAGGGCGAAATGTATGGTATGGTAATGAAGAAAAATCAGAAACTATTGTGAATATCGAAATTACGTAGTCACTATATACTTATTTTTTCACTTATCACATTTAATTATGTACATATATAGTATGTACATACTTATGTACCTACATATGTACGTCTAATATCAGAATACAGCTTTAATAATCGTGTAATTGAATCAAATTTTACAAATAAATTTTTTACACATCAATTGATAAATAAATCATCAAATTCAATTATCATTTATTCATTCAACATACTAAAATGATGTTACAAATACAAACATATGTACATATGTATATGTACGTCAAAAAATAAATCGGTAAGTATGAATTTGCATTCAAGTAAATTTGATTTATCATCCATGCGATCAAATAGCTCGCCGCAGGTGATTGTTCAAATTAAAATTGCATTATTATATACATATTACTAGCTGAGATTAATGTAATTATTAAATTTATGAAATATAGGGCAGGTTTTTTTAGTGAATGAAAATACAATGTACTGTATGTATGTATGTAGATAATTACGAATTTCAGTACATAATTGCGTGTGGTTTTCATGTATGCATACATTATCTCACATGCATTTATGTACCTCAAATTACTTTTGTTCGCCAAAACATGACCACACATATGTAAATATATAAATACTTACATATATATATATATATATATATATATATTTTCAAAGCCATAATTGATAGCAGATATGTAACCGATTAAATCGTAATTGCCGGCAACTGAAATTAGTTAATTGCACGTGAAAATGAAAATAAATTAGGCTAACTGAAAAAGTGCGCAAAGAAAGCATCCAAAACGTGAGTGGCAACATGACCCAGAAATGCCGACGAAAAAAGTCTAGTTAAATAATTTATGCAGCAATAAAAATCAAATGAATGAATTAAGTGGCAAAATGAAAATGCCAATTAATTAATCATCAAATTCTTACTTCAGGGATATGGTTTTTTTTTTGTTTTTTTGTGGGAAGCTTAAATAAACTAAGCACTTACATATATGTACATTAAGGTGGAGTGAAAACTTTTTTTTGGGAATTTAATTTGTTCCAAAGCCAGAACGACACCTTTCTAGCCCAGAATTAAGCATGTAAAATTTTATTTACCTACTCGCACGTTTAGAGGTGCTCCCAGCCCCACAAATTTGAAAAAAATAGCACGATCTGGTACAAATGTAAAATTTCTAAAATTATAAAAACAAAAAACGAAGTATGAGGATTGATAAACATGGCTAAGCTGAGTATTAACGTGAATTTTCTTTTTTGGAAACAACAACAACAAAACTTATTAAAGGTCAAAGTTTATATTATGCATTTTTTAAACTGCAATTACTTAAAAACTACTGAACCGATTTCGAATATTTTATACCATTCGATAGGTATTTTGATTCCCTTTAATTTGATATATTTGTGTTCAGTGGGTTCCATAAAACCCCCTCTGCGGAGGTCAGTCCCCCTTTTACCCCCTTACTTTTCATATATAAATGTATATCAAATTAAGGGGAATCAAAATACCTATCGAATGGTATAAAAATAAATCGGTTCAGTAGTTTTTAAGTAATTGCAATTTAAAAAATGCATAATATAAACTTTGACCTTTAATAACTTTTGTTGTTGTTGTTTCCAAAAAAAGAAAATCACTTTAATACTCACCTTAGCCATCTTTATCAATCCTCATACTTCGTTTTTTGTTTTTATAATTTTCAAAATTTCAGGGCAGGGGGCAGTTCAAAACGTCATCCTATCGCCATAAAATTTTGTGGGGTTCATTAACTCGTATAAAGGCAACTTTTCACTGCTGGTACGTTAAAAAAAAAAAAAAAAAAAAAAATCTCCATATGTTTTCACTCCACCTTAATGTACATACATACGTATACAAGATAGATATGTACCACATATATTTAGTTCGATTTAAATTTTGGTTTTGTATAACTTGAACTAACTCAATCTTACTTAGTTTAACACAACTTGACTCAACTTTACTTCATTTAAGACAAGAGATATCGCATGAATTTGCCTATATTTTGATTTTTATTTTATTTAAAAAACTTCAAAATTTTATTACAGTTTTCTTTAATCTTAATTTTTTTTAATTAACTTTGCTTTTGGCTTACCTCGAAATTAAATTGAAGAGGGCAATTATAATTCGTATGTATGTATTCAATTTGGATAACAGCCATGCCTCAATATGAAGTACATACCAAACTTTGAAATGCAGTTTGAATTGCAAAGCATCTTTACTATAAAAACGGTATGAAAAGCGATAACTTTTCAAGGCAAAATGTATAAATTTAATAAAAGTATTTTCAATTTAAGTATATACGCTCTTAAAATTATAGGCTCTCCGGCATTGTAAATTTTATTTTTTATGCAAGCAAATTGGATTTTGCAAAGTTCAAGGTTGCAAAGTAAGTAAAAAAAAAAATAATAAAAACAAGTAAGGAAGCCTAAGTTCGAGTGGAATCGAACATTAGATACTCAGCTGTATGTTTTCATTGTTTGTTTGCGTTTGATGGATTTTATATAAAGCAAGTGCTGCATAAAGCGGGCGTAGCCACGCCCATTTTCAAAATTTTTTCAGTCATCCAACTAAGCATATGAATATTATTCTTTGTGCAAAATTTCATTCCTTTATGACTTCCAGTTACAAAGATGTCACGTTACAAATTTCCAAAGCGTGTTCCAGAAATATCTTTGCTAAAAAGTAGGCGTGGTCATAAACCGATTTCAATAAATTTTTGCGTGTCTATTAACACAAGTTATAAAAGTGTATAAACAAAGTTTCGTTATAATATCTCAATTATTTGTCGAGTTATTGGCTCCGAAATCTCATAGATTCCTTTGTCTAAAAGGAGGCGGTGCCACGCCCATTTTCCAAAATTTTTCTATTTTTTATTTCCGGTCTATTGTAGAAATCATACCACAAAATTTCAATGAATTATCTTTACATTTGACAAAGATATCGCTTAAAATGTTTTTATTAGGTCACTTTATAATACCCATATATAGAAAGTGGGCGTGGCCGTCAACCGGTTTCTCTAAAATTTTGAACATGTATTACTACAAGTAATAAAAGTGTACACACCAAGTTTCGTCATTATATATAAATTATTTGTCGAGTTATAGGCTAAGAAATCTCGTATATTCCTGCCTCTAAAAAGAGGCGGTGCCACGCCCATTTTCCTAAATTTTTACGGTTTTTGTCTTATGTTCGTAGTTAGACTCCTGCTATAAAATTTCAATGATATATCTTTATATTTGACAGAGATATGGCTTAAAATGTTTTTATTAGGTCACTTTATAATATACATATATAAAAGTGGGCGTGGCCGTCAACCGATTTTAACTATTTTCCGTCCAAACGTTTGCCTAAGTAAGTATATCACGGGTACCAAATTTGATCGATATATCTTTAATGGTTTCTGAGTTATGATATATAAAACTTTCAAGGTTTGACCCTTAATAAGTGGGCGTGGCACCGCCCATTTTCCAAAATTTCATAAAATTTCTTCCTAGGGGCTGAGCTCAACACGTGGGTAAAATTTCATCGCTCCAGCTATATTAGTGACTGAGATACCAAATTTCCGATTTTTTCTATATAGTAAAAGTGGGCGTGGTCATGGTCCGATTTCGCCCATTTTCAATACCAACCGTCCCAGTCTCGATACCAACTTGCATTTCAAATTTCATCGAAATATCTCAATTTTTGCACGGGTTAGAGTGTTTACAGACGGACGGACGGACGGACAGACGGACGGACGGACGGACATGGCTCAATCGATTTCTCTTTTCACCCTGAGCATTTTGATATATATAAGTCTATATCTATCTCGATTATTTCATTCTGTTACAATCCACCGTTATGTGATTAAAACTATAATACTCTGTGTACTAGTACAGCTGAGTATAAAAAAGCTGAAGTCATCACGTTTCTCGTCTGCGTTATTTCCGTGGATTTCAAGCAAAGATTAATGTGATTTAAAGAGGAAATCCTTTTCGAGGATAATGTCTCCATTCAATTCGATATTTGCAAAATATTTTATTCCAATCTCATACATATGTATTTCTAATATGAGACAAATGCATTTATTTATGTCTATTTTTCTCTCTTTCTCACAGACGTCAACTTCCTAACAAATCCACAATTCGAGCAAATTTGCAGCGCCAAACAGGAGCATTACATCGAAAGCGATGGCAAAGAATCTAGTCTAATACTTGAATTCACGCCCGGCGTTTTAGCCGAGAGACGTAAATTGTGTACGCGCATTTTGAGCGCCCCCACCAACTATGGCTTCATTGTACGCCTCATTTTACCAAAGATACGACGCAATCGTCACCGTGCGGCTGCTGCTGCTACTGCTGCTGCCGAAGGTGCTGCCAGATTGACGGCAAGCACAGTGATCGCAACAAGTACAACGCCAATGACAACCGCGACACCAGCCACATCGCCAGTGACTATGGAAATTGATGGCAATTCAACGCAAAGAGTTGCTGAACGCGCGCCGCTGACATCTCGCAGCATGACATCATTAATAGATAAGTTGAATGCAACAGTGGGCAAGCAAACGAAAGCGGTTATTAGATCGTGTCCGCTATCAATTGTAAGTATTGAAATTAAAACTACATATTTACTATTAATTGTGGTGCTAACGATCTTTGTACAGATTCTCCTTCCCCAGGAAGTAATGCTTTTCAAAATATAGTCCTGAATTGTATTTGTTTTTGAATTGTTTCCACTAAAGTGCCCGAAAAAGGAAGATTCTTAAATTTCTGGCTTACTCTTCAAGGGAGATAAAGCCGTTTCAAGACTTTTTTCTATGTATTGTGGAACAAATTTCCGTCATCATGTTTAAAAATTCTTAGCATGAGCTGGCAGTTAGCGAGCGCCATGTCGAAACCATTAAAAGTGAGCGAATTTGTTAAACATGTTCTCATTACTAGTCAGGCTTGAATTATTGAGTTAACTAGTCTCAGCGAATCGAAAACCCAGACTCCTTTCATAACAAAAAATTTATATGATTTAGTATTTTGAGGAACTCACTATACATCACATTGAGAAAGAGATTTTGATAGCAATGAGTGTAATACTTCTTTTCTGTTCTTCCAAGGAAGGCATTTCCGTCATCGCTTGTCGAGTTTGAAAAAGGATACTGAAGATAGCACATCGCCGAAACCGGTTTATAACCAAATAAAACTTGACAAGTGATGACGGAATTTTGTTCCACAATACATCGAGTTTAATAATCATTGATTGATTTGCGTGAGTCGACTACTTTAGTTGAGATATAGTCAATGAGTTAATTGATAAACATTTTCTAATTTGTCCAATCCAATTTAATACACGACCTCTGAAATGTGTACTAGTTGGTTGCCATGATAAGACTCAACTACCGTGTGAACGTTAGAATACGAATCATTAGATAACTAAATTTAAGTCGTTATAATTTAACAAATTTCATATTCAAATAATATCAACACAAACGATCATCCTCTAGAATTAAATCAACGGCAACACCTTCAGCACACACACAAAATCTTTTGTGACATTTTTTTTGTCACGGTTTGAGTTCAGATCCAGTATGGCTAATTTGCACGCTATGCATAATTAGCATAACACTAATTGTGTACGTTTGTTTTCAGCTGACTTTTTTTTATTTACGAACAAGCCATTTTCAATTTAAAATACTAACAAAATAAGGTAAGTACTTAAAATAAAAGTAAATAAAATATGAAACAAAAAAGCAAACGAGTTTGCTGTTAAACATCTCAGAATTGTTAAACGAGCTGAACTTGTTTCGAAGAGCACATTTTGTTTTATTTTTTTATTTTATTTTATTTTTTTTTTGCGAAACATATATGTACTTGCGCGAATTTTAACAACAGTAATATGATAATTCAAAATGTGACAAAAAGCATATTTCATGTCCAAGCCCACTTCCTCTCGGATTACTGCTTCTTTTCCGGCGTTTTAAAGCGGTTTTCCGTTGCATGTGATACTGTTTATGCAAGCTCAGTTTTAGACATATACGCCGCCGATTGACGCGGCCGCCGCCATAATCCGTGAAATCGGCGTATCGACCCGTATGGAGCGAGATGTGTACATATTTTCCTAATTTAGCTAACTGCAAAAGTTCTTCAAAATTAAAAAAAAAAAAAAGGAACCAATCGACGTGTTTTGACCTCAGGAACACGAACCTGAATGCGGAAATGTTTTATTTTTTGCCCGTTAAAAGTTATTAACAAAAACTTTGGCTGTTCCCTACTTTACTAGCCTCAGTCCTAAAGAATTTAATGGCGTTTTCTTTTCTACGAAAAAATGTTGCCCTCCTATATCCCAGTTATCGAATTACGTATCCTGACTTTCTATAAAATGGCTGAATTTGTAGATAAGGGTGCCCTCTTACTTAGTTAGAGGTCAATATTTGGTGAAAGGACCAGACAAACTTACAAAATGGCTAAGAAAATCAAACAGGGCAACATTATTTCGAGAAAATAAAACGCCATAAGCTACTGGAAAATTTTCAATTGTAACTTTTTGAACTTAAACGGGAAAAGGTGTAGACAAATACCATTATAAGTGGATTAGTGAAACATTATATTTATTTTTATTAGATATTACCCCCTGAACGTTCTCTGTGAATTTCGTTGAAAATTTTCCAGTAGCTTAAATTCTTTGAGATTGAGGCTAGTAAAGTAAGGAATAGCCATGGCTTACATAATTTTTTCTCAGATACGGAACTTTTCTCGGATCTCTTCCATTTAGTCCTACTTCTCGAGGTCTGTTGCTAATTGTTCTACTCAAAATTGAATAATTTAAACCCTCCTTGATATCATTAGATGGCAATTTATGCATGAAAATGATCCCAAACATGCCTCCAGAATCGAAAACTCATGGTTTGAACGTAAGAAAGTTGCTGTTTTGAGTAGCCCTCACAGTCGTCGAACCTCAGCCCTATAGGGATTATTAAAGAAGACGATGGGGGATCAAAAATGGAAAAATAGGCAAGAGTTATGGAAAAAAAATTAAAGAAGCTTTGTACTTAATACCAGTTGCAAATTGCGCTGATTTGGTCAACCCTATGCCACGAAGAAGTAAGGAAGTTATAAAAAATAAAGGAGCTTCAACTAAACTTTAGTTTAAATCTAGCTGCAGCAGTAATATTGTAGTTTATTTGAAAAAAAAACAATCGAATTTAAAGTTTGTCCCTATTATTATTTCCAACTTAAATTATACATTTCATTACTTTTATTCATAAAAATTAAATTATTATACAAAAACTACCCCAGAGTCATTGAAGCATGTCCTGTCCATGCAAGCATCAATATATGGTAATTATTATTTGGTCTTAAAATGAAATAAATGGAGAATTGCAAAATTTTGTCCCTATTATTTTTTCCAACACTGTGCATATATACATATATTTATTTTAAAGTGCCTTATATACATATATATATGTACATATGTAAATATATGTATGCATGTTTATTATCATACAAAATAAGCAAATGAATTTAAATTTACCCTTACATATGGATTTGCGTATATTGTTTAATATTTATTTTCTTTATTTTATATTTTAGTTTATGTAACAATGGTTTTTTTGCTGTTAATAAAAAAGTTTCAACAATTTATGGTGGAAATTAGTTTATTTATTCCATTCAGCCAGCGCTATTAAGGTAACGAAATAAAATTAAGATTTGAATAAGGATTGTGATTTGTAGATTTGGGGTAGGCGCGCCGGCGCGAAAAAGCACGCCGGCGTCACCGCCGCCGCCGAAATTTTTTTGGAATGGCGCCGCCGCCGCCGGAATCACTGTCGGCGTATATGTCTACTCAGTTTATGTTGATTCTGAAAATGTCAGCCGTACTAAGTAAATATGTATATTTTTTACCAAAAAAACAAAATCTTATTTATTGTTCATTCAAACTGCTTTTCAGATTTTGTTCTTCTGTTCAGATTTTGCGCATGCGCACATACATACATTTCACATGACTTTTGTACAAACGTAACTTGGCCGCCAACCATTTGAACATGCGACCCATCAAGTCAAGTTCGTTCGGCTTTTTTTCATCTGTCAGTGGTTTTGTCAGTATCTAATAAAATACATTTCGGTTTCTGTTGTCCATACGAGTTTTTAAATAATGCATTAGTGGTGAATCACGTTCATTTTGGCAAAAGCGTGTTTTTCCCGTAGAATCTATTACACTCAGGGAAAAAAATTATAAAAACATATGAAAACGTGCTTAATATGGGCAAAAACGTATTTAAAAGTGATGTAAATGCCAACATTTTTATTTTAAAAATGTTCATTGTAAAATTTTTAAATCAAGAAAAAACATTTTAAAATTTAAAAATGTTTACTTTTATTTTAAGCTCTATGAGAAAAAAACGCTGCAGTGTTCTCTATATCATTTTCACTTCCGGATTCGAAATTGTATCGAACGGCATTCTATTCATCTTCTCTCAATCCGAGTCCCAACTACAAAAATATAGCCTCCGATTGTTCTCCTCTTCTTTTCTACTTCACCTTAACTGTTTGCTAACTTTATTTCTTATTCTCCTCTTTATACTCAGCTGTACTAGTACACAGAGTATTATAGTTTTAATCACATAATGGTGGATTGTAACAGAATGAAATAATCGAGATAGATATAGACTTATATATATCAAAATGATCAGGGTGAAAAGAGAAATCGATTGAGCCATGTCCGCTCGTCCGTCCGTCCGTCCGTCTGTCCGTCCGTCCGTCCGTCCGTCTGTCCGTCCGTCCGTCCGTCCGTCTGTAAACACTCTAACTCGTGCAAAAATTGAGATATTTTGATGAAATTTGAAATACAAGTTTGTATCGAGACTGGGACGGTTAGTATTGAAAATGGGCGAAATCGGACCATGACCACGCCCACTTTTCCTATATAGAAAAAATCGGAAATTTGGTATGTCAGTCACTAATATAGCTGGAGCGATGAAATTTTACCCACGTGTTGAGCTCAGACCACTAGGAAGAAATTTTATGAAATTTTGGAAAATGGGCGGTGCCACGCCCACTTATTAAGGGTCAAACATGGAAAGTTTTATATGTCATAACTCAGAAACCATTGAAGGTATATCGATGAAATTTGGTACGCGGGATTTACTTACTTAGGCAAATGTTTGGACGGAAAATAGTTAAAATCGGTGGACGGCCACGCCCACTTTTATATATGTATATTACAAAGAGACCTAATAAAAACATTTTAAGCGATATCTCTGTCAAATATAAAGATATGTCATTGAAATTTTATAGCAGGAGTCCAACTGCGGACATAAAACGAAAAACACAAAAATTTTGGAAAATGGGCGTGGCACCGCCTCTTTTTAGAAGCAGGAATATACGAGATTTCTGAGCCCATAACTCGACAAATAATTTATATATAATAATGAAACTTGGTATGTACACTTTCATTACTTTTGGTAATACATGTTGAAAATTTTAGCGAAATCGGTTGACGACCACGCCCACTTTTATATATGGGAACCATAACGGGGCCTAATAAAAACATTTTAAGCGATATCTTTGTCAAGTATAAAGATAATTCATTGGAATTTTGTGGCATGAGTTCCACTATAGACCGGAAGCAAAAAATAGAAAAAGTTTGTAAAATGTGCGTGGCACCGCCTCTTTTTAGACAAAGGAATCTACGAGATTTCGGAGCCCATAACTCGACAAATAATTGAGACATTAAGACGAAACTTGGTTTATACACTTTTATAACTTGTGCTAATAGACACGCAAAAATTTATTCAAATCGGTTTATGACCACGCCTACTTTTTAACAAAGGTATTTCTGGAACAGCCTTTGGGAATTTGTATCGTGACATCTTTGCAATTAGAAGTCATAAAGGAATGAAATTTTGCACAAAGAATAATATTCATATGCTTAGTTGGATGACTGATAAAATGTTGAAAATGGGCGTGGCTACGCCTACTTTATGCAGCACTCGCTTTATATAAAGTACCTACACCGCGTTTCCATCAAACGCAAACAAACAATGAAAGTATACAGCTGAGTAACTAATGTTCGATTCCACTCGAACTTAGGCTTCCTTACTTGTTCTTCTTTATTTTATATTCTCCTCCGGATTCGAGCCATGACATCAACCTCAAATTCAATCCAACGCCATCACATAGTGGAACATTAAATGTTATATTGAATTGTAGTAACCTCTTTATATTTCCCTTTTCCTAAAAAGAATCCATGAATTATATGAATCATTGTAAAAACAGAATTAAAAAAAATCGATTCTCATTATTGTTTTTATTGGATTTCTCACAAAAAAATATTTTCTCAAAAAAATTTTGAACAAAAAGCGAGTTTTTGAATCAACATTCATTTTAATTTTTTATTTAAGTATGTTTCTTTTTAAATCCAAAATGAATTTTTAGTTCAAAAATTTCATTCTTCATTCAAAAATTTCATTTTTAATTTAAAAATTTTCATTGTTAAAATAAAAATGGTTTGGTTTAAAACGTGCATTATGAAAACAAAAATTGTATTTTTGATTTTAAAATGCTGTTTTTCCCTGAGTGTACTACCATTTAACTACGGTTTATTGTCTGTTTATCTACATTTCTTGGCATATAATTTTCTTTGTTGTTTCCTTTTGAAATAAAATCGCGTGTTCTAAAGTCATCAACATTTGGTAAGGAAGTCATTCACTTTAGATTAGACATGACAACAAATGAATAAATGCTTTTAATGTATTTTTGAATTGTTGTATAATTAACAAACAGTGTATATTTAGCATTATATACCCACTAACAGTTAGCTTTACAAATGGAAGTGATGGTTTGCCGTAAACTGGTAAACAGACTTACGCTGTCGACGAGTAAATAAATTAATTTGTGCGCAATCGCAGCGACATGGTGGGTGGTGTATCTACTTTAAGCTAAAACCCGCACAACTGTCAAATGCAATTAGATTTGCCGACAATAGCACAATTATTCATTCTCTTTTGTTACACTGTGCAACAGCGTTTTTGGGCGCGCAATAATTCCAACACAAGCATAAAAGACCTAGACTCATATACTTAGTAAATCACTCAAATAATTTTGGATGCTTTGGTAATACAAATATTTTGTTAACCACTCCTTTTTTTAGAAATCGAAATAAAGTGGCATTTTCAAAATCGCTAAGTTAGGTTGGCCAGGATACAGTGATCCCTCACATGGACCACATATGTATGGTCTTTAGCGTTGCCAACATCATATTGGAAGCGTTATATTAAACTTGGTGGTCTTGCAAGTTTTAGTACTTATTTTGTGAATTTCTGAAGAGTATTTTGTTGATCACTAGATTCCACCGTTGAAAACCGCCAGAGGCTTAAAATGTTTTAGAAAATTATTTGGCATAAAATTTCACTAGGCATCCTCTCACACATTAACCCTCAAATGTAAAATGTATCACATTAGCCGTACGTGAATTTGGGTGCCGAGCTCAGTACGTTCATATTCAGTCAGAAGTGAAGAGAGCTAAACACTAGGAGATTGATGATATTTAGGAAAAACTCATGTGTAAGTGCGAAGGTTAATTCGACACTGATTTCGAAATAAGATTTGAGTACGTATGCATGTGTATGTGTATGTTTTTATTCTTGGCTACTGACAGTCAATGATCATGAGCAAAATATCGTTAGTTCTAATGACTTCACCAAGAAATATCCGTTTGCGATAAAGCAAAACTTCAAGCTAACAAGTGAGATACAGATATCTAAATACATATGTGCCAGGCGCGGATCCAGGATTTCGGCAAGGGGGGGGGGTTTTGAAAATTTTTTTTGGAAGATGTTTTTAAGGGCAGACGCTGGTGAAAATATGGACTAATACCACCTACTATTATTATTCTATATACTAGTTGCACCATTTCCCGCACCTTAAAAACACCAAACTCAAAACCCTCCAAATTAACAATATCTATGTCATCACATAAAGTGCAGGAGATTTCAATTGAAGTTCTAAATAACATGTATAACGTACATGTATTTAATAAATTCATAAATTAAAAAAGCCGGCATATGCGGGTGTTAGGCCTTCAGATGGCTCTGAAGCTACTTTATTATAAACTTGACCACTGAGCGACACCTAGTGAAGGGTAGCAGTTATTATATGATATAATTTGAAGCGCGAGGTCGCTACTGCGTGTTCTAAATTTTCAAACGTGCAACCAAAGAACGTATGTTGTATACTCTGAAAAAAATACCCGTAGCTAAACCAACAACTTTCCGCTGTTGAATCTCCGTCTTTGATTCAACAGCAAAAGTATTTGTTTTTACAGCAAAGTTTTTGACCCAACAATTTATTCAAAAACGGCTGTTGTTGTTTCAAAAACTTTCTTGCTTTTAAAATATTTTTTGTGAGAAAATATTTTTTTGTGAGAAAACCAACAAAAAAAAAAAAAATTATGGAGAGAAGATGAAGAGAAAAATCCAAAAAAAAGTTTATTTTTAGCAACAATTTTCTCCCCGTTGTTGATTTAAAGGCAAAAGTATTTGACCCAACAGTTTCCGCTGTAAACAAAACTAATGAGAACATATTTTTTTAAAATTTTATTTTTACAATGATTCAAATAATTCATGGATTCTTTTTTAGGAAATGGAAGTATAAATAGGTTACTACAATTCAATATAATGTTGAATGTTCCACTCTGTGATGATTGAATAGAATTTCAGGTTGATGTCATTGTTCGAATCCGCAGGGGAATATAAAATAAAGAAGAAAAATCAGAATAAGAAATAAGGATAGCAACCAGTGAATGATAAGAAAGAGAGAAGAATAGGAGAACAAGCGGAGGCTACATATTTGCAGTTGGGACCCGGGCGGAGAGAAGATGAAGAGTAAAATGCAACCAAAAATTAATTTTTAGGTGAAAATTTTTTCCAACAATCTCCGTTATTGACTTAACTCAACAACGCTCGCACCTTTGAAACAACAACGGAGCGTGGTTGGGCACATTTCAACTGCGGAAAGTAGTTGATTTAACAGCGAAAGTCTTTAGATTTACAACGTTTTTTTTTCAGAATAGGAAGGGAAAATTCGGTATTTTGACCGAGTGAGGTGGAAATCGTTTAGTCAAAAAAAAGATGATGACTTCGCGAGTTCCTTCCCATCATTTTTCAAGCTCGAATTCGTTTGTTTTTTCGCGGCGAAAAATAAATTTATTTTGACATTTCTTTTGCTTGACATTTAGTTATTGTTTCTATTCATACTCTACCGCCACTGCATATATGGTTGAAAAGGTGCCGTGATTTAATCCCAAGTGGCATAACCCCAATTTTAAAATTTGGGATTATGTCACTCACCATGGTGTGACATAATCCCAATTTTTTTACTTGGGATTATGTCACCTATGTGGGAGTGACATAATCCCAAATAAAAGGGAGCCAGAATACCAAATCACTCGAGTAGGTACTAGTGCGAAGCAAAATCGCGATTTTTGCTTCCAAATATTTATTTTTAAAATACATATGTACATATGTATATACCTATCGATCTAAAATAAAAAAAAGCGCCGCAGGCGAAAATTTGGAATCAAAAATCGCGCAATTTTTTCTTCCAAATTTTCATCTTTTTATAGACATATGTACATACATATGTACAGAGAAAACCTCCCCTAACGGACACCTCTCATAGGCGGACACCTCCCTTGAGCGGACATTTTTTCATGCACCAACGTTTAGGTTAAATTTTTAGAACAAATTGCCCTCTCTTAGGCGGACACTCTCTTGGCCGGACGCGGACAGTTTTTTACTATTGAATTGAACTAAAAACTTCTATTAAGCGGACACGAACCTCTCTTCAACGGACACTTTGATTTTTTTTCATAACGAATCACATAAAAACCTCTGTTAGGCGGACACGAACTCCTCTTATGCGGACAAAATATAAGTATGTATAGCAATATAAAAAAAGTTCGCGGAATGTTCGTTAGGTAAAAAGCGCTACGATGAAAGGAGTATAACCAACTAAAATAAATGTCCGCATGACTTTATTGGAGTAGATATAAATACATTCACGGATTTCCAGTTAGACGTTCTAACTGAAGAAAACGTCGAAACCATTGAAGATGATAGTACCAATACTAACTACCGCTGAAAGTAGGTAATGCAATCTCCTCGAACGAAATGTCTTTGACTGCAGTTTCAAATTTGAAAAGATTTTGCACGGAAGACCTTATTGCATTTGAATTGTTGCAGAAATTTGAAAGCCATCTGCAAAACAATTTTATTTTAAATAAGCAAAAAACCCCTCGTCAACCGACAATTTCACAATTTTTTAAATAATTTTAATCCCAACATTTCTAGTTCTCAGCAACTTACTAATTGTAATTTAATATGTATGTTAATACTTTATCAGCCTTATTCATAAAAACATATCAAAGGTTTATAAAGAGTTTATCAATCAAATAAGCAAAAACATTATTCATAAACAATTTATAAATTTAAAATGCTCTTAAAAATCAGATAAAATGGAAACGAATTTATAACAAGCTTTACCCTTGTATAAGCTCTTTATAAAACAATTACTTCAAAAAGTAAAGAAAAATTTCAAATAAAAAAAAACCGAAACGCCCAGTATTGGTCAGCTGGAAAGCAGCACATATTTCCTACTGAATATTCAGTAGAGATGGCCACTGTGGTGCAGTGGGTAGAATGCTCGCCTGCCATACCAGAGGTCTCGGGTTCTAACCCCGGTCCGGACAAAAACCAAAAAAATGTTTGTAATTAATCCAATTATTGGGTTTTTAGAAATAGCGGTCACCTCTCAGCAGGGGGCGGGATACCCTCCGAGTGTATTTCTGCCCTGAAAAAGCCTTTCACAAAAAATGCATTCGCCGTTCGGAGCCGGCATAAAACTGTAAGTCCACCCAATTAGTAGGAAAAACAAAAGGAGCACACCTCGAATTGGGAGAGAAGCTCGGCCATAAAACTCGTCAGAGTTATAATAGCGCCATTGTATTATATTAATAAACATGACTCGGGGCACCTTTCGTAAGGAAAAAAGGTATCGTGTAAGGACTGGCGCATTCTTGTTGCCCGACGATGAATTTAGAATGAGGCGTTGTTATATCAAGAACAGCGTAAAAGAATAGTTAATTTGGTAAAAGGTAATATCTCAATGGATAAACAAGATTTAGGGACTTCAGCAATATTGCAGGTGCTAGCGCCTTTGCGATGTTGGGGTCGAAAAGAAGTGAGATACATATGTATGTGTGTCATTAAAATTCCCATCAAAAAACTCGATGACCGTGGAATTAAAAGGGTAATCCAGAAAAACCCTGGCAATCGCTTTCACATTCGTTGACATAATGCCTGACATTAGCATGGGCCTGTCATTGGAGGGAAGGACTTGCCCACTGCATTACCGCCGAACGAATAAATCACGCAATACCGCAAGGATTCTAGCGAATCAAATAAAGAATAAGTACCTTATAGGGAAGCAGAGAAAGAAGGCGAAAAATGTAAGGCATGATGGAAATTTCCACTGAAAATAACGGTATTTATTCCAGTTCATTTTGCGCGCTCCATTCTACTTTGCATTACGTGGAATGGGTAATGGAAGCTCATTCCACTCTGCATTACTGGCAATGCGTGAAAGAAGTGATGAACTCGTCAGATATTCCATGGCAAGGCCTTCTTCATGCCTGACAGGTAATAGCGATGACCAGATTTTTCTGGGTTCATTTGAACTGCTAAGAGTCTAGGTACGTTTGCATGTACATATTCTATAATCCGAAAAGATTCAAGACGACGCAGGTTATCCCCACGGACTAAGTCAGACTACTGCATTCAGCGAAAAAGGTTTTGCAAATAATGTACACTGCTCGCGAATCTTCGAGGATTTGCGTAAACACACTCCAAGTAGGCAAGATTATTTTCTCTACTAGCGTGGCGCGTACTTGGTGTACACTATTTGATCCAACAGAATAAATATAAATGGTATTTGTACTCCAAATGAAGAATAGGGGATTTATGTACATATTCGTAGCGGCATTTGAATTGTGCTGTGAGTATTGTACAATATAGAGTATTTGCAAATGTAGAAGAGGCAAATCGTACTTCGCAGAGGTTTAAATTGTATGGGGGTAGCGGTGGCACTTGCTAAGCAAATCCAGTTATCTTCTCTACTGCGCCTTTTCTTCTGCATTACCCTTTTATTTTGCGCATTCGTTTTTTTCGAATTTCAATACATTTATTTACATATGTATTTGTTTATTTTAAAATTGTAATTTTTTGTCAGGTTGACATTTTTTGTAGCCAACATTGCCACATTTATTTTGATTTTGGACAGCAAAAAACTTATAAATCAATGATAGTTATAAAACCTTTATAAATCGTTTATGAATAATGTGCAGTATAACGGCTTTATAAAGTTAAAAAGAGTTTTTACTATTAAGCGTTTATAATGTGTTATAGGATTTTTTTATGAATAAGGCTGTATGTATATACATATATATGAATATGTACATATTTATGTATTTAAGTGAAATTTTGAAGACATAAGAATCCTCGTTTTTTTCAGTGAAATATGAATAAATAAATCCTTTAAAATCCAAAAAATTTCTAAAATAGGAACCCACTCCCTTAAGCGGACACCTCTCTTGGGCGGACAAAATTTGCCCGACGGTGAGTGTCCGCCCAAGGGAGGTTTCACTGTACATACCTATCGATCTATTAAAAAAAAGCGCCGCAGGCGAAAATTTGGAATCACAATCGCGCGATTTTTTCTTCCAAATTTTCATCTTTTTATAGACATATATACAATGTACACAAATATTTAATACCTATCGTTTTATTGAAAAAAGTCTGTATATATGTAAATATATTTAATTTTAATGTAATTTTTTAGTTTTAAAGTAATTTTTTGAGAACATGTGTATTTAAATACATACATATTTCATCTTATACATATACTCAATGTATTATTGTATAACAACTTTAACTTTATTGTCAGCTTTAATTTTTTTGCTTAATGTTATAAAATCTAAGAAAAAATCTGAAATGTTTTTTTGGGCTTGAAAATGACACTATCCCAATTGGGATTATGTCACTACGCCTAGGGTGACATAAGCCCAAGTAAAAAAGTTGGGATTATGTCACCCTAGGGGGAGTGACATAATCCCAAATAAAAAATTTGGGATTATGCCCCTTGGGATTATGTCAGGGTACCGGTTGAAAATGAGCCGGGCTGCAAATTTTAGAATTTTATAAAAACCTTGATCTGATGAAAAGCTCTGTTGCCACTTTTTTTATCCTTTGTTGAAACATTTCAATTTTATGAATGAATCGCTTGTAGTATTTTAACTTCGTACTCGTTTTATTTCTTGTTTTTGGTGGTTGATTTGATTGTACGCGCTTATTGTATTAGATTTATGCATAAACACACTCGGCCATTGAGACTCTGTGCAACCTGTTGGATTTTCCCCACTTTTGCCTTTTTCATTTTCAATATGTTTATGCGTTGGGTCATTGAGGCTGAAGATGGAATGTACTCGGGTTCAATCCCCGGTAGCATCCACTTCCGGAAAGAGTGCTGATGATCGAAAATGGTTTTTCGTGAAATAGCTATACACTCAACCTTCGATGTAAATAGTTGTTGAATTTTAATTCCTCTAAATTTCGGGTATTTTCTATTTAACTATAAGTTGTAATTGTATGTTATTATTGCCTACAAGGACAACTATTTTAATGAACTGATTCAATTTTACCTGTTCCACCTTGTGGATATGTGCATATAAAATATAATCTGAAAATAAATGAAAATAAATGTCGAGTTTTGCCTTTGGACAGCTAAACCCATCCAACCATTGCTTTCCTTGATCAGTTTGGGAAATTTGGGCGCAGAATCTATAAAGGCATTAATTTGGGATCTATGATAAACCACAAGGGGGGGGGTTTGAACCCCCAAAACCCCCCCGTGGATCCGCCACTGATATGTGCATATGTATATATATATATATCTACACATGTATTCAAAAAAATATAAGCATAAAAAGAAGCATTTAAAAAACCACGTTTCTGTTTGTTTCATTACCCAATTCAATTTATGTATTTTTATTACTATTATCTGATATTTCTTGTCGCTCCGGCTTTTGCTAATTTTAGCGCAAAACACATGCTCAACTGTGAAGTATGTATGTATGTACATAAAATTTATTTTCAAAAATATCAATTGTATTTGTGTATATCTACTTAATAAAATATACAATATATTTGCCATTTTTTATTTACTGTATTTACTACATCCATCTTCTTTTGAACAAAGCACACGTTTTTTAATTCGCATAAAATGATCTCATTCTCACCTTGAGTTCTTTTTGGCTTAATGGCTGGTGTTGGTGATTTTGCAATTATCGCTGGTGTTTCGTGGATTTTTAAAAGCTGTAAAATTACTTATAAATAACATGAATTAAAAGGCATCATCATTATACTTATGTTTTAATAAAATATATTTATGTGTACATATGTATCTGGCGAAATCCGTGAATGAAAATTTATGATGTCTGATGCATGACATGGACGAAAGGTGCCTTTAGTACCACCCAGTCAACATTAGACTTGGTGAACAATTCGACAACAATGGAAAAACAAATTCATTTTTCAGGGCTCACCTTTGATAGTGGTTGTGGTTATTCAATACGAAAACTGCATCGTTCTTCCGGCAAAAGGAATTTCCATTAACCGAAATCCAGCAGATTCTCGAAAGAAAATTTAAATTGCAGAGACCTGTTACCATCTTGTTACTATTAGTAACACATGACTCACATTTTCTTAAACCTCTTTCGTTTGCGTTTCCAATTTACAATGAACGTTGGGAAATCAAGGTCGTTCTGAATTCGATAGTCATATAGAAAGAGATTAGCCACAATGTTTATTGAGTAGGTAGTTTTATTTCATAAGAAAATAAATCTTTTAGCAGTTAAAAGGAAACGCATCCCCTTTTTTTGCATTTAATTAATATTATAAAAAGGAAAAAAACAAAAATTTTCTTTGCCTAACCTTAAGCTATAACTTTTTCGCAGAGCCATCGTAGTTGTGGCACACATGGCTTGGATGTGGCAGCAGCCAACAGGAAATGCGTTGCCACACCATAAATACATAGATATGTACATATGTACATTAAGGTGGAGTGAAACTTTTTTTTTTGGAAATTCAATTTGTTCCAAAGCCAGAACGGCACCTTTCTAGCCCAGTAATAAGCATGTAAAATTTTATTGACTTACTCGCATGGTTAGAGGTGCCCCCAGCCCCACAAAGTTAAAAAAAATAGCACGATCTGGTACAAATGTAAAATTTCAAAAATTATAAAATCAAAAAACGAAGTATGAGGATTGATACAGATGGCTAAGCTGAGTATTAAAGTGAATTTTTATTTTTTGGAAGCAACAACAAAAGTTATTAAAGGTCAAAATTTATATTATGCATTTTTTAAATTCCAATTACTTAAAAACTACTGAACCGATTTCGAATATTTGTATACCATTCGTTAGGTATTTTAATTTCCTTTGATTTGATATGCATCTTATGTGGGTTCCATAATACTCCCCCTGCGGGGGTCCACCGCCCTTTCACCCCCCTTACTTTTCATATATAAAATGTATATCAAATTAAAGGGAATAAAAATATCTATCGAATGGTATCAAAGTATTCGAAATCGGTTTAGTAGTTTTTAAGTAATTGCAATTTAAAAAATGCATAATATAAACTTTGACCTTTAATAACTTTTGTTGTTGTTGTTTCCAAAAAAAAAATCACTTTAATACTCAGCTTAGCTATCTTTATCAATCCTCATACTTCGTTTTTTGATTTTATAATTTTGAAAATTTCATATTTGTAGGTACCAGATCGTGCTTATTGCTTTCAACTTTGCGGGGCTGGGGGCAGTTCAAAACGTCGCCCTATCGCCATAAAATTTTGTGGGGTTCATTAACTCGTATAAAGGCAACTTTTCATTGCTGGTACGTTCAAAAAAAGAACAAAAAAAAAAATTCCATATGTTTTCACTCCACCTTAATGTACATGTATACGCATGTGTATGTTTTATGTAATATTTGTTTATATAAGTATTTGCTTCCTTCTTTTTATTGTTTCTTATTAGCTTACAATGGCGGCAACAGCTGATGCGGCCTTTAACGCTTTTAAAAAAGAAAACAAATGTTTATTTTGCTTATAATTTGCTTGCACGTTGGCGTAAGTCAACCGGTTGGTTGTTTAGCCAAGCTTTTCTGTATCAATGGTTTTGAGTTAGCCAAGCGCTACACCTACTCGGGGGTTACTGGCAGTGGTTGGACTTAACCGATTTTGTTGTTCTAATTTTACCAAGGCTTCACGGGCAGACTTACAATTGTTGTTTTAAAGCCCGTCTCCACATAACTTGATTCACCAGAGAAACATGTAGCAAAACATCTCGCTCAATAACCCGTCTCCACGTGGCTAATCGTGATTCAGTTTGACATTTCTTTTTCTTGTTCTTCTTAAATGTTTGTATGTTCGCTTATTTTTGCGTCTTTGTTTTGGTCTGTGTGAGATTTCGATAGATTTTTGATACAAAATTAGAGAAGACATCGATATCATCGAGGTTGGCAAGATGATTCAGAATGAAACAGTGTTTCAATCTTCACTCGCTCTCAGAAATTTGTATGGAAATTGGCGAGTTTCGGCACTGGTTTCCATGTCGAAACAAGATTGAGAGAGAAAATGCAGAAAAAAAGAGCGAAACACGTTATGTGGAGACATGGTATTACGGTTTGTGATCGTTTGAAAGTATGAATACTTTTTTGCTTAAAATTATTTCTACTAAAATATTTTTTTTTTCACAAGAAATTGTATTAAAGCTGAGCTTCGCGTAATATCTCCAATAAAGGCATTGTATTGGTTAGTTTTTTTTTTTTTTTTGTTGTTATTACTTAGGTATAGTGAAACGGTTATGTAGGTGCTTGCCCGATAACCAAAAGAAAAACAAACCCACCAACGAACGTTATATGTATGTATTATGCTTTTTCTATTCATTAACCCAACTATTGAGGGTTCGAATGAGGAAGCTATTTATGTTAATTTTGTTGACTCGTTGTGGGCGCTGGCTTAATTGAGGTGGAGCTATTGTAAATAATATTCGCAGAGCGTATTCGAAGAGCCATTCATATGTACATACATACATACATACATATGTATATCTCTACTTATTCATCTCAATGCGGGTTTTTGAGTTTAACTATATAAAAATATGTATGTCTGTATATACCCTGCAGGCAAAACAACTATTTGTATACAAGGGCGTAGGCAGGTAGGGGCAGGGGGGGCATGTGCCCCCCCTGGCTACTGCTTAATATTATAATGGCATCAGAGAATAGTACAGAAATTTAGATGTCAAAATAAAACAGTGAGATTTGTTTCGATTCGTGTCTACAGTTCACTAAATATTTTAGCATTAGCATTGATAAGCAGAATCTAAGGCCCGGTTTCACCAGCGTGACTAAAGCTAAAACTAAGTTTTGACTTAAGTTAGCCCAGAACAGAGTTCTGGTGTGGTGGAAATGTCTTGAAAAGTGTTCAATCCTTCTTGCATTTAAAAAGGTGCAAAGAAGCGCGCTGATTTGTATTGGTGGCGCGCTGCGCACCACTCCCAAGGGGGCTCTGAATACTTTATTTAATGTCCTGCCGATTGTCCTGATTGGTAGGCAATGCGCTTAAGGGAACTTCCGGGGTGGAAGGTAAATGTAGGTGGTCATGCTGAGATCCTTAGCATTTATTTGACGAGTGCAACGGACTAGGTGGGTGGTGGAATTTTCGTAGCCCAAACGGGTAAGAAACTCTCCTTTAACTTTCCGGATCACTGCAACGTATTCCAGGAAGAGGTTGCTGCCATTCAAGAGGCGGGGGACTATCTTCGTAAAGGAGTCCTCATGCACGACAATATTTACATTTATTCTGATAGGCTGCGCTGAAGGCGATTGGGTCTGCTACTTGCAAATCCAGGACTATAGAGGGCTGTCGCAAATCTCTTGACGAGATGGCTACGCAAGCTTCTCTAACGCTGGTATGGGTGCCTGGACACTGCAATATACCAGGCAATGAGATGGCAGACGAACTTGCAAGAGGGGGCACATCTGCTCCGCTTTCGTCATCTTGGAAGGGTTTAAGAATGCCGTTCGCTACATGCAAGCTCAATATTAAGGAATTTTTCCATGCAGAAGCGGGTGCTAGATGGAAACGCCTTAGCACCTGCATTCATTCTAGACTCGTATGACCTCATTGGGATGTGAGACGTACTAAAGGGCTACTTATTCTAAAGAGGAAAGACCTGGCGCCTACTGTTGGCCTGATTACGGGCCACATCGTTATCGGCAGACATGCTGAGAGATTGGGCGCTCCTTTCTTGACTTCTGTAGGAGCTGTAGAGATGAGTAGGAGCCTGAAACTGTAGAACATTTGCTGTGTGAATGTCCCGCGCTGTGGACCAAGAGGCTAAAATTTCTGGGGGCACCCCACTTTTCTGGCCTCGGCGATTTGGCCGATTTAGAGCCTGTAAAATTCCTAAGATTCGCTGAATCCACTTTCTGGTTCGAGTGGGGGTTTAGATCCGCGTGGTATCACAATGGGTCCTTGTGGGCCTAAGTCTGTTGGTGTGTACCAGCAGCCACTATTACCTAACCTAATCTAGCTAGCCAGATTTGGGGCTAACTTACTTTTGGGTTTCACCAAATGAGCGACTTGAATCATTTTGCACACAACAACCCGATGAGCTGTTTTATACATAGTAGTATTTTAGTAGTTTATTTCCTACCTTTTGACTGCGCAACCCAGTTTCTTTGACAGTTGTTGTTGACATTTTTATATTAGCAGTGTTGCTGTAGTCGCACACGCAAATTAGTATTATTTTTGACATTTAAGAGTGGAACAGCAGCACTTGATTTTAGTCGCAAACAGATTGATGTTTGACTACTTCAAATATTTGATGTGCCTGCCCCCCCCCCCCTATAAAATCCTAGCTACGCCCTTGGTTGTATACTATAATTCTAGCAATATAAAAATGTCGCCAACTATCCACTTTATTTGCAAGCAACTGGTAGTTTTAACGTGGCGACTGCATACGAGATGGCAATTGTCTTCCCTTGCATCAGCTTCATAATAGAAAAATACCAGTTAAGGTTATACTAGAAGAATGCAAGTCAGAATTAAATTAGAAAAATGCCAGTTCATGTTGGTGAAAAAAATCCATATTAGTTCATTTAATAAAACTCACTTCAATTAGCTCAGTACCTTTTAACCCTCCGTCTGACACTTGGTTCCGGCCAGAACTTTTTCATTTTCAAACTACGAAAAAGATTACTATAAATTGAGCTAGATGCTTGAAATTTCAGGTAGCCTACTAAAATTTAATTTTCTACAGACCTGTAAAAAAAGTATCAACGTACTTTATTTCATAAGAAAACAAAGCACCTTTCATTTGACACCAATATTGCCCAAGTACATTCCGGGGCAATTCGGGTCCACATTTGGGCCGAAATTCCGGGAACCGACAACTTTTTCAAACCACATCTTATGCGGAGTGACCACATGAACCCACTGTGAAAATTTCATAAAACTTGATTGGATACTTTGGAAGTTCTTCAACATAACATGCACACACACTTTCATTTTCATACAATTTGTATGTGGGTCCAGCCAGACCCAAGTGCACCGTATGTGACAATCGAAATAAGTGTCTGCCGGAGAGTTAAAGTTGCATTTAGTACAAATTACATACAGTACCTACATACATCACATTCAGTTAAGGTTGGCTTAGGTTACAAAAAGGTATTTTGTTATAATTTTTTGAAAATCTTGATAAATGGTCGTGTTTATTTTCGGGAAATGAAGGTAAGTAATGACTATTCCGAATCTTTTGTTAAATAATAACGTAAATTTACTTCAAAACCGCCAATAGAGCTTAGTTGGTGTGATTGATTCACAAACTGCTATATCATATAGCCTATATGTATAAATAAATTGGTATTTTACTAGCAGAATACTAACTAGTAGGATTTTGTCTTTTTAAAAGCAGTTGATCAATAGTAGAAAACCAACTAGTATAACTTTGTCCATCTCATACCAATTAATCAAGTAGTAGAAAACCAACCAGGTTAATGTTTTCCCTTACATACCAGCTGATCAACTAGTTTATTTTCATACTAGTTTCATTTTGCCTGCTATGGTTATGCTCATATGTATTAGACCTCTGCACAATACCATTTGCCTCTTCTATATTTGCGAATACTCTATGCATTGTACAATTAGTCACAGCACAATTTCAATGCAGATACGAATATAACCCATACTTTTCATTTGGAATACAAATACTATTTCTATTTGCTCTGTTGGAGCGATTAGTGTACACTATTCGCCACGATAGAATAGAACATAATAATAACCATGTTATGAAGTATTCGCAAAACCTTGTTGCTTCTTTGGTTTGTTTGTTTATTTAATGTGCATATGGCATTAAGGTGGACCAAAAAATAAAAGCCCAACAAACATATGTTCCATTTTTTAATGATAAGAAATGTTTTTCTTGTACATTAAGGACTTTGGAAAAAATTATGTATCATCACTGATATAAAAGGAGAAAGAAATTTGGAGGCATTTGCACGACCTCTAAATTTTAATATATTAAGGAAAAATTTTAGGTATAGATTTCCGTATTATATTCGCATGAAAATCGGGTTGTTCCGCGAATTTCGGGAGAACTTTATTTCCTTCATAAAACCACCTTAATATGCCAAATAAGTTTCCTAACTAATGCCGAAAAAATGAAAAGAATCGAAGTATTGGTTACCGAGTTATTTTAAAATATATAGAACAGTTGGAAATATGTAGTTCGTAAAAAGCTCTGGTTAGAAATTTACTTTAGACATATGGTTTCTTGGGCAAAAAAGCTTGAAATTACCCAAATTTTTATAATTGCGATGTGTCCCTGTTAATTTTTTTTGGCCCCTAACAATCGACCCGCCCTAGTGTGTATGCATATGCACATACACACACTCACACTAGCAGCGTAATTTTGTCCCTGCAGGGAACTCAATAACTAGAGAGCAAAATTTTTAGTTCCGAACTAGCGAAAAGGTGTCAAAAGGGAACTAGATCAATTGTCTTTAGACACTCACCAGTTCAGAAGGAGTGAATTGAGTGACCATTATAAGACACACTTTGATTTGTATGCAATTTCAAAGTGACAAAAATTCTATTAAAATTTTTCGTTCGTTCAATTGCCGTCGGCTTTGTATATTTCTGCAATTCTCATATGTTTAGTGAAGCATTTTATATAGAGTTTTCTATTTGCATCTTGTATGAAATGAAATGTTCCCCTAATTATGCTTTTCCGATCCCTCGGGCTTCTTTTAATTTTTTTTTTGTTTATTTTATTACTTTTTAAATATTATTGTAAATTTTTATTAAATAAATAAATAAAAAAATATTAGTAAAAAAAATTAAAAAAAAAAATTATCATCCACCTTGACACCGACAGGATTCGAACCCGCACATGCGTTAGCCAGTTGGCCATCGCGCCACTTGCATGAAGTGTGTAAAATGCTGCACTTAAGCGGCAGATGTAAAAGTGTAGAATTTTTGGTATGTACTTGTAGTTAGCTCAGAACTATCGAAATTGTGCCAATAAACGAACTAGTGAAAACTGTAGAATTTAGTACTACTTCGGAACTATCGAAAATGTAGTGCAGAGGGGGACAATTGACACCGCCTAGGACATCGCCGTGTTAAATTCGCCAGTTGATAACATGCAAAAGAGCTTTAGCTCGCACTAGTAGTGGCGAAAAATGCACTAGAAGCGACCTAGTTCGGAACTAGAGACTTTCCCTACAGGGGCTGAACACAACGTCTGGATGTGTGTTTATGAAAATATGTATGTACATACATACATATATTGCGATTATATTCGAAGTATTCGCAATTAGTGTACACTATTTGCAGAACCTTTTTAAGGTCATGTTATTGTCGCTACGAATAAGTAATTGTATTGGTTCTGTTTATGGTTGTGCTCTACTTGCGTTTATTCTAAAACGACAGAAACAAGTAGGTACTGTAATTGGACGGCCGCGAGTATTTTGTTGGCCGTTTCGAATCCATTCGTGCAGCCTTCTAATATGTATGCATGTATGTAACTACTAAGGTTAAGGGAATTACATAAGTTGTTATTGTCGCCTTATAGTATATACATAAGCATTTGTATCCGCGCTAAAGATCTCCTTTGCCAGTATTTGAATTGAGTATTGAATCTTCCACTATGAGATATTAGGCATTATTGGAGAGACTCCATATTGTTATAGCGATTCATACATATTATGTAAATTTTTTTGAGCTTTTCCTGGTGGTGTTGTCGCAGTTTTCTTTTATACATAGGTGTATGATTGACTTCGTAACATATTATTTATTCTCGTTTAGAAATGCGCTAGGAACGCTGGGTTCTATACATAATAATAATATAATAATACAATGGCGCTATTATAACTCTGGCGAGTTTTATGGCCGAGCTTCTCTCCCAATTCGAGGTGTGCTCCTTTTGTTTTTCCTACTAATTGGGTGAACCTACAGTTTTATGCCGGCTCCGAACGGGGAATGCATTTTTTGAAAAAAAAATTTTTTTTCTGAAAGGCTTTTTCATGACAGAAATACTATCGGAGGGTATGCCGCCCACTGCCGAGAGGTGACCGCTGCTCTTAAAAAGCCCAATAATTGGATTTTTACTAATTAGACAATTTTTTTTTTGGTGTTTGCTCGGACTGGAGTTTGAACCCGAGACCTCTGGCATAGCAGGCGAGCACTCTACCCACTGCACCACAGCAGTGGTATGTTTATATGAATGTATGTATGTATGTTCTATGTACCCATATTTAGGTGCATATGCACATATGTATATTTAAATCGTTCCATATGTTAATTTATAAAAAATATGTCATTCAATTACATATCATTCAATGTGCAAACGAAATGAACATTTAGCGCATGCAACTTTGGGTGCAAATTTAACCCTAGAATTCTACATATAGCACCCAAAATCATAAGTGACACAACTCATTCCAAAAATTTTCAGGAGAGCCATAAAAACTGTTTTTATAAGCAATGGTATTCCAAAAGGCCACGTTTAGATGCACAGAGTGTCGTGATCTTTATATTAAGACTTGAAAGGGTTAAAATAAACTTAGTATTCTAGGGTTAAATGAAAACATTATGAATGTAAGGAAATTAATAAGAAAAATAAATGTATTCATACATACATACGTTCATGTAAAATAGACTGTAAACATAGATAAAGAAAACTAATAAATAAATAAATAAATATGCACATAAAAATACTGCTGCTAAATTTAGCCTGAAATATTTACAAGTAAGAGCTAAAATAAATATGAAAAGAAAATTAAAAGTAGTAAACAAAGCAATATTTACCACTTATTTACATATGCACATAAATAGTAAATATTACAAAATTACTAAACAAATAAACAACACAAAGGCGCGACTATACAGATAAGCAATAGATTTATTTGAATTTGTCAAAGCGAAAGACAGTGCAGCGATGCACAATGGGATAACAGATTATAAAAGCTGATAAAAAAAGTGTTTTTTTTAAGGAATATTATTCAAGAATTCTTTGTATTTATTAATATGTACAGTACAACAATAATAGGGGCGTCAGAATGAATACTTTTCCGTCCATCCAGCAATCCGTTTAACTGAGAGCAGAGTGGAATTACATGTATTTGAATGACGATCGGCGTATTCAGGATTTCAACTTTGCCGTAACCAATATATATAATTGAAGTATGTGTCAGTTAAACGGAGCTGGATTGCCGGAAAAGTATTCATTCTGACGGGCATGCATTTTCATGGGCATGAGATTAGCTCGACCTAAAATGCATTAGCGTTATATTTGTGTCAGTGTATTATTATTATATGACATGGTTTATGTACATACATAAGTACCAAAAGGAAAGTTGGGAGACCCACCATCATGATCAGAATCATGAGCTACGTCGATCTTCTCTGTGGATTTTGTTTTCTGTGTTTTGAATTTTTTTTTTTGAATTTTTTTTTTTTTGATTTTTTTATAAAGTTTTCGAATTTGGTTTTTTGAGGATTTCAGTTATTGTTTCATGTATATAACTTGTGTGTAAGTTTGATTAAAATCCCTCCACGCGTTTGAGTGTAATATAAGATAACATCGCTTCAGAAGAAGAAAGACGCATGTTAGTAATTTGTCGACGAAAAAAGGCGCAGTAAAAATATGTCGGGGAAGAAAGACGCTTTACAAAACATGTCGACGAAGATAGAAGCATTAAAAAATATATCGACGAACAGAGACGCATTATAAAAAACTCCGACGAAGAAAGACGCATTAGCATTAATATTGACAAAGAAAAATAAAAAATCGAATACGTCTTTCTTTCCCTAAAAAATATTTAAATGCGTCTTTCTTTATAGTAAGAAAAATAAAGCGTCCTTCTTCGTTATCAAAAAAAATAAAGAGTCTTTCTTTCGAAAAATGTTTTTAATGCGTCTTTCTTTGAAAGAAAAAAAGTTTGCGTATTTCTTCCTCAACAAAACAGTTTGCGTCTTTTTTCTTCTATAGCGACGATAAGATTATTTAACGACATTTTGAGTTATAAATTCTTTGTTAAGTACCTATGTTGCGCATCAATTACGGTATAAACAGATCAGGTTACTCTGATAATAGCTACTATTACAAGTGGAGTATTTTTCTTCAGGTCACTCTGCCCCACAGTGCGACATTATGGCGGCGAGTATTCATAGATATGTATGTACATAGAACTTACTATATTTAGCACAAAATTTATCTGCACATTTATTAAGGGCATATAAATCAATCATACAGACATATGTATGCAAATAAGTATACATTTACATACAACAGTATGTATATACCCAGTTGGAAAAGGTAATGTATGGTCATCTATAAATGGATATAAAGGCCATAGGATCTATACATTCCAGAATGCATGATTTTTTTCATTGTGATGTCCTAGGGAAGTCATGCATCCTCTTTTCCCTCCCAAGGTAAGGCAAAAAGGAATGTTTGGATGAGAGTCGCTCTTGCCGTGATCTCAGTGTCGCACAATGGGAACGTTTCATACAAAAAACGGTCATAAATAGTAAAAATGGACCTAGAGTGCTCAAATTTTGAAAATAAGCTTTTTTTATGAATATTAGTACATGGTGTAAAAATGAACTTAATCTGATGACAAATACTCCCACCCCCCATATAACGGGTGTCGCGAAAAACCACGAAATTGCAATTATTTTCGAAATTAATCAAGTTAGAATGCTCAAATTCGGTATACAAGCTTTTTTGATGAATATTAGTACATGGTGTATAAAGGAACTTAATCTGATGACAAATACTACCACCCCCATATAACGGGTGTCGCGAAAAAACATGAAATTTCAATTATTTTCGAAACTAATTAAGTTAGAATGCTCAAATTCGGTATACAAGCTTTTTTGATGAATATTAGTACATGGTGTATAAAGGAACTTAATCTGATGACAAATACTACCACCCCCCATATAACGGGTGTCGCGAAAAAACATGAAATTTCAATTATTTTCGAAACTAATTAAGTTAGAATGCTCAAATTCGGTATACAAGCTTTTTTGATGAATATTAGTACATGGTGTATAAAGGAACTTAATCTGATGAGAAATACTCCCACCCCCCATATAACGGGTGTCGCGAAAAACCAGTAAAATGCATTTATTTTCGAAAGTAATTAAGTTATAATTCTCAAACTAGATATATGAAATCCATATTATGGATGCATTTCTTTCTTGAAATATGACAATTTCTATAAAATCTTAACCTAAAATATATATGTATGTGGGATCTGCTAAAATCAAAGCTAGTGTTTAGGAAATCATGGTAAACCTTAAGGCATCGCGATTTGTGCTTATGGGCAGCGGTCCATATTTTTTTAAATCTTAAATTCAAAAAGCGTATTTCTTGATTTAATTTTTGCAAATTGATATTTACATCAGTCTTGCTTATAATAAGGTTTTCCATGATTTTAATTTTGTCTTTATCTCCTTCATTTGAGGCTAGCCACACTTCGAATAACTCAGCTATTTTAATTGAAGTAGCCACTATCGAATAAATAAATAAATTGATTACAACACCACACAATTTTTCAACATAAAGATGACATACTTGCAATAAATTTTATCGAAATTACTTATTCGGAATTTAATTAGAAATATATGTAATTAACACTTTTAAACCACTTGGACTTCAAACTTGTTTTAAAACTTCACTTTAATATAAAAATTAAATAAAGGCAGTGACAAACAATTTTTTTTTATCAGAGGGGTAAAAAATATAAAAATGTAAAGTAGTCACTTTTTCACTTCGCTGTTTAAATTTTAAACACCAGAAGAAGCAATCATAAGTAATTATATATATATTAGTATATATTTGTAAATACTTGAAAAATCATATAAATGTAATTGTCTACGTCATACTTATTTAAAATTTGTACTTTTGGGGCATGGATCCCCAAGCAAACTCCCATTTCTTACGACCCTGCCAAATGCAGTTTGCATTTAAAAGGTAACGGTACAGGTGGGAGACAAATAGATAAGTGCAATTATCAGCAAGTAAAATGCGTACCGAAGACGTTATACCATTCATGAATGAGAGAAATAAATTTTATCTGTTTAATTGAAGAAGGTGTACTCAAAAATATCTATATCTAACAATCAGTTGTATGGGAGCTATATGTTGTACTGGTCCGATTTGGCCGATTCCGACAAATGATAAATTGTACATAAAAATACGTCGTGTTTGGCACAAAGTGATAATACTACTTCAGGTTCATGAATGGTATAACAAACAGCAAATGAGAGTATATCTCTCACTTACTTCAATACTATCATATCTCAGTAACCTTATTTTACGAAAAAAAACCTTTGAGTTTTCAGCCGCTATATATTTCAATAGTAAATCAAAGATAATTTTTTGATCTCAAACTGTCAATTTTCAATCTATCAGACCGAAATTTCGTCATATAATGCACATACATATACATATACACACATGCATGCATGCCCATACTTAGCTGAAAACTCGCGTTTTTGAGTTATGATACTTTTAAAGTAAATAGGCTAAAAGTAAGTATATATGTATATATTCTATATAAAATTGCATTAATTAATATATTAGCGATTTTAAAGCATAAACATCTGTCAAAACTGCTCATCAATGCTTTTCTCTCTAGCTACACATGTATGCATATGTATGTACATCCATAGTGCCCTGTAAAAATCATAGGATTATATGATCCATTTTGTGGTAGGTAGGAGTACTTTCAAAGTGACCCAAGCGAGCGACTCGTTTATCTGCATCGGCTCGTAGTTAGCCGAACATTGCTACGAAAACCGAATGTATGTATATCGCGATAACGACGAAGCAAGTGCGTACATTTGTATGTATGTATGTATGTATGTACATATGCATGCTCGTTTGAACGTGCACGATTTAGTAATAATGAGACATTGAACGCGACACAACATGCTGGTGATTGCGCTAGAAAAATTCTATCATTTTATTTTTATTAAAGAAAAGCTTACTTATGTATGTATGTAATGCTAATAATCAAATTGAATTGGCAGTCATTCAAATCTGTTCAGAAATTATTAAATTTCATTAATTTTAGTACCTACTCCATGAATTACTCCCATGTAGGTACTCCATGGATTAATCCCATGTAGTTACTCCTTGGATTACTCGGGTGTCATGCGGAAATAGGAGTATGTGATCCCTGCCTAGGACATCGCCATGTTAAATGGACCATATTTTTTATATGAAATGTGGCAGGTTGAGGAGTACTCGGCTGGTCCATAGCGAGTACTCTATACACGCGTGCATGGAGTACTCGGCTTTTTTGCAGGGTGATAGCGCGCATATACACCTCGTCGAAAAATATGAATTAGTGAGAAGAGCGCGGGTGAATGGTAAAACTGACTATGGGGGGTTTTTAAGCACACCTGGGACCAACATATATTAAAAAATTGAGGATACGTTTTTTTTTATTTTTTTTTTATTTTGTTCTAAAGTTTCCCAATTTTTTTGATAATTTTTTGTTTACCCTGTATAAAAAACAATATATAATAAAACCTGTGCAGCTAATTCAAAAGTGAGCTACTGTATTTCATAATATGAACTATTTTCTATATTACAGAGAAATATTGAGGGATAAATCTCGTATAAACATTTTTTTTTTTAATGCCGAATATGTCATGATAAATGTAATTTCAAAAATGCACTTTTGGCCCATTAGGAGAATAATTAAAACTCGCGTGAGCGCGGGTGAAATTAATTTCTGTTAATGTGATATGATAAAGAATATGTTAGTTCATCACACAAAAAAAAATTCAGGATACGTTTTTTTTTGTTTTTTTTTATTTTATTGCTTAAATTTGGCGAAGAAAAAATATTTTCGATATTTTTTTATCCTTATTTGAAAAATCATATAAAAAGGTTTCGAAGATAATAAAAAAAGGATTACTTCCTGAAAAAGTAGAAGCCATTATCTATATTTAGGTGTCAAAACCAAGTATATGCGTCAATAAATGGTTTAGATAGAGCATTTCGTATCAAGTCATATAATTCATAATTCAAATGGCACATTTTTTGTTCAACTTTGGGCACCCTGTACGGCTAAACGAAACGAAACTCAGAAAATTTTACATGAGCTTTTTTTTTGTCCTATAAAATATCTGTCGATAGCTGGTAAAAAAAATGGATTTACGACTACTTTAATTTCGACTTTATTTTTGGCCACGAATTCCCATTGTGTGTCGGTTTATTTTCTCACTTAAAAATAAAAAAAATACTTTTTTTTTGCATTTTTCTCTTCATTCTCTCTCCATCCGATTTCCAACTAGAAATATGTAACTCAAGACCAATCCATACAGGTCGTCTGATGTGAAGCAGAATAGGTGATTACAGTTAGACGACCCTTTTCAAGAATGTCAAAAGCAGAGAAAACGCAAGCGAACACACAACCGAACATACAAACACACAACCGAACACACAAGCTATTTCCAAGAAAAACACGTGCAAGAATGCAAAATCAAAACAAAAGACGATAGTTTGACATAAGCTACAAACTCGCTGAAGAAGAGCTACTCTCCCTTGCATGGACTTCTATAGTTAGGTTATGATGTAACTTCACTCCAGCTTGTTCTCCTCTGCTTCTCTCATTGTCGCACCATCTTCACTGCTTCACCCATGTGGGACATTCAACATTATATTGATCTTTAGTGTCGCTTTTATGCGTCCGTTTGTTAAAATAGACTCTGTGAATTGTTGTCGTCATTGTAAAAAAGCAAAACTAGAGAAAACCTGATTCTCCTAATTGTTTTTTGTTTTTTTTTTGCTAGATTCAATGTTATAGCTGAGAGCCGATGACTGACCTCTTCGCTTACCTAGGGTTGCATTCTGGAATGTATCCGATTTACTATAAGTTGGAAGGTATAGCTGAGAGCCGATGACTGACCTCTTCGCTTAACTTGGGCTGCATTCTGGAATGTATCCGATTTCCTATAAGTTGGAAGGTATAAATGAGAGCCGATGACTGACCTCTTCGCTTACCTTGGGTTGCATTCTGGAATGTATCCGATTTCCTATAAGTTGGAAGTTAAAGCTGAGAGCCGATGACTGACCTGTTCGCTTACCTTGGGTTGCATTCTAGAGTGTATCCGATTTCCTATAAGTTGGCAGCCACACAACATAGAGTTTAGATGAAATCATAGTTTTTTTTGGAATACATACTATAATGTAAATTTTTCGTACATCTTTTCATGCGTCCGCAAGGTCATGCAGGACCACCTTTCCAACTGGGTACATACATATATGCGCAGGTGTGCGGGCGAGAGAGGCGTCTCCTGTACGCTTTTAGCCTGTTAATGTGACACACCTTATTAATTGTTTGGACATTTTTATGTGTGATGAATGAATTTTGTTTACGATATTTCCTGTTCTTTTTCATTTGCTTTTTTAGTTGCTAGGCCTAGGGCGTGTAGAGCACGACAACTGACCACACTTTAGAAATAATAAAAAATTAATACAAATTGAATAATTGGAATCAGTTTGGGCCGTGGTTTTGTGCCTCGTGGAGATAGACGATCGATGATCCCAAAAAGTTCACAATCATATCTGTATGTATGTATGTATGTATGTGTATATGTATGTATGTATGCATATATGTATGCATGTAGCAGAGGCGGTCGCTTCATACAAGCCGAGCTTGCGTACACATTTTCGTTCATTTCATACGAAATTCTTTAAAATCTGGTTATTTTACGTTTTAAATGTGTTTACTATTTAAGTTCTCAATAATATAGCCCCCACTATAACATGCCCCTAAAAGCCTGCTATGAAAATAGCGCAAATACACCACCAATCCACCTCACAATGTGTATTTTGTTTGTACAGCCAATCACAGCACAGTGAGCATGCTTCAACGTTTCCACACATTAACTTTTACCTGGCTTTCAAAACAGAATAATATAGCTTGTTAACTCGCTTTCGCTAAGGAGAAACCAATTGCTTATTTTCAGACTTAAATTGAAAAAAACTAGCAAAGCACTTTTTTTATTTTTCACATAAAATTTGTATGCGAATATGAAGCTGGCTTCGGCATTCAAATGTTCAGTATTCACAGCCATATGCAAATTTGATTTGATTTTCGTTGGCATCTAGGTACATACATACTTATGCACATAATTTCTTACATCCGCATGTGCATGCAAACATAAATATCAAATACCAGATTATAAAAGGGTTGATTGTGATTTTTGGCGACTATTGGCACAATATCTTGATAATTTTAAAAAGCAGTGGAAATCAAATTGGACCTCAGTTTTTCAAACACTAAAGCACCAATTTTTTAGGCAATAAGCAAATACACTTGCTACTGCTGAAATTTCCGTCAGTATAAGGAAACTAAAAATACCTCTGCGCATTCGTGTAAGATTTCCCTAGCGCACGTTTTTATTATATTTAAGAATTATGTAAATACGAAATTTTTTATTTTAAAAATGTTCAGAGTAAAATTGCAAAATCAAGAAAAAACAATTTTAATTTAAAAATGTTTATTTTTATTTTAAGCACTATGAGATTTTGAAGGAGAAACTTTCGTTTTTATTCCATTAATTTTAATTTTTAATTTAAACATGTTTCTTTTTAAATCTTAAATACCTTTTAATTTAAAAAATTTAATTTTTAATTTAAAAATTTTCATTTATAAAATAAATAAAACTAAGTAAAAAAATTTTTTTAAAAAGCTTTTATTTAATCTATTATATAAAAATGAATGTGTGTGTGTGTGTGTGTGTGTGTGTGTGTGTGTGTGTGTGTGTGTGTGTGTGTTATTTATGGACTCCCAAAGTAATCAACCGATCTTTATGAAATTTTCACAGTAGATTCATATGGTATATGCGCTGGTGATAGGGTATACAGACTTTCGGAAAAGTGGGAACTTCCCGGAATATAGGCCCAAATGTGGACCCAGAGTGACTCAGCAAGTATTTGAGCAATATTGGTATCAAATGAAAGCTGCTGAGCAGGCCTTCAACATAGAGTTATTTTCATTGCGATGCCTAGACCGGGTCCCCAAATATGGGTCAAACCGTGAACCCGGATGACCCTCGAATGTTTCTAAGCGATATTGGTATCAAATGAAAGGTGTCGAGCAGGGCTTCAACATACAGATATTTTCATTGTTATTTTTTAAGTCGGTTTCCCAGAGATGGTTCAAGTAGTGGGCCTGGATGGTGATGGATGGGTCCGGTAAAGGTAAAGGTAAAGGTGAGGGTAAAGGTAAAGGTAAAGGTAAAGGTAAAGGTAAAGGTAAAGGTAAAGGTAAAGGTAAAGGTAAAGGTAAAGGTAAAGGTAAAGGTAAAGGTAAAGGTAAAGGTAAAGGTAAAGGTAAAGGTAAAGGTAAAGGTAAAGGTAAAGGTAAAGGTAAAGGTAAAGGTAAAGGTAAAGATAAAGGTAAAGGTAAAGGTAAAGGTAAAGGTAAAGGTAAAGGTAAAGGTAAAGGTAAAGGTAAAGGTAAAGGTAAAGGTAAAGGTAAAGGTAAAGGTTAAGGTTAAGGTAAAGGTAAAGGTAAAGGTAAAGGTAAAGGTAAAGGTAAAGGTAAAGGTAAAGGTAAAGGTAAAGGTAAAGGTAAAGGTAAAGGTAAAAGGAAAGACCCATTATAACATAAAAGCTTTTGTTCGTCGCTGCGAAGCGGGACGGGTATTTGCTAGTATAATATAAAAATTTACTAAAAAGGAAAAAAATAATTTTTTTTTATATTTTTGAACAAGATTTATATTAGTCCTTAGTTCATTTGGATCTTAATTTCAATCTAAGCATACATTTAACGTATCTCTTCAAAGCATTTCTGCATACATATGTGTCAACATAAATAAAAGCGCGGGTCCTCTTTACGTAATGCATATCTTACGTAATTGGAATTTAAAGTTTTTATAGCTTCCTTCTATTTCACCAATACTGTTTTATAACATGAATTAGGGCTGGGTAAATCGACTTCGACTTTAATCGATTATCGACTTTTTGCTAAAAAAAAATCGACTTCTACAATCGATTGTTGTGTGTGAAAGTTAGTCGAAAATCGATTAATTGGCTCGACTAATCGAATTTTTGACTATAGGCGAGTTCCCGTGGCAGTGATCCAGATCCGGATACAAATTTTGCAAGAAAATGCAACAATTTGGTGATCCTGGTATTTATATGGATCAAAAAAATCTATTACAATCTATACGGATCCGATATTGATACAGATAAACACCAGGATCACAAAATTCTTGTTGCATTTGCATGCAAATTTCTTATCCCGATCTGGATCACTGCCACGGGAACTCGGCATATATATATTGGCGGTATAATATTGTCAGAACTAATATATAAAAAACAAGCTTCTCACAGAAACAAACTTCAAATTACAGTAAGCAAACCAAAAAAACAAGCATTCGCCCTTCGGAGCCGGCACTGTAGGTCCACTTAATTTGTAGGAAAAACAAAAGTTAAGGAGCACGCCTCCAATTGGGTGAGAAACTCGTAAGAGTTATAAACCCAACAAACTCTGAGGTCAGTTATCGACTTGAGAATGACTCGAGAACTAGCCTCATTCTCAAACCTCTAACGTTAGAGGACGACTCGAAAATCTATCGAAAATCATAGCGTTCTCAAACAAAAGGGTACTTAATTCTCAAATCGAGAAAATTATAATTCTCGAATCGAATTCTAATATAGTTCTCTAATGAGATTCTAATCAGGGGCCAAATCGTGGCAGTCGTGAACGAGCGAGCATTCGAAACGAATAAAATTTAGAAACGTATCGACTGGCTGAATTGTCCCATTCGAAACAGTTCGTATCGAAATTTTATTATCCAAACTTATATTCCACAAATAAAAAACAAAACAAATGTACATACACTCAGAAAAAAAATCATCAACACGATTCATGTAAAATTAACACGATCGATCTTTACACATAGAACAGCAACAATTTTTTTCAAATTACACGATGTTTGAAACATGATTTTGGCTTTGTAACTGTCATCTGAAAATTTGGTAAATTCAACCACATTTTATTGTTGATACAACATGAAGAAATTTTAAAATATACAAGATGATTCAAATATAAAATTTTATTCCTAATAATCGAAGAAGAAGAATAAGAGGAAACATATGGTGGTAGTTAAGGTATTAAGCTTAGAAAAGTGAACGGAAACCAACACGGCCTATGTCCTATGTTATAACTACATGTATAAGTATTTCTTTACCTTCTTCGTATTTAAAAGAAATTTATTAACAACTTTAACACCTATTGATATACACAAGACATATTATAATGCCGTGTTGTTCACTTTTCTAAGCCTAATTCCATGTGTACAATATCCCATAAACTTCCTTGCCGTTAATAAAAATAAATATTAAAATATTACACAAACACGAAAGCGACTGAACACGCCCTGCAGGGAACTCAATAACTAGTGAGCAAAATTTCTAGTTCCGAACCAGCGCAAAGGTGTCAAAAGGGAACTAGATCAATTGTAGTTAGACCCTCACCAGTTCAGGAGGAGTGAATTGAGTGACCATTATAAGACACACTTTGATTTGTATGAAATTTCAAAGTGACAAAAATTCTATGAACATTTTTCGTTCGTTCAATTTTTGTCGGCTTTGTATATTTTTGCAATTCTCAGATGTTTAGTGAAGCGTTTTATATAAAGAGTTTTCTATTTGCATCTTAACTTGTATGAATTGAAATGTTCCCCTAATTATGCTTTTCCGATCCCTCAGGCTTATTTTTAATTTTTTTTATTTTATTACTTTTTAAATATTATTGTAAATTTTTATTAAATAAATTAATAAAAAATATTAGTTAAAAAAAAATTATCATCCACCTTGACACCGATAGGATTCGAACCCGCGCCCCTCAGATTGAAAGGCACATGCGTTAGCCAGTCGACCATCGCGCCACTTGCATGAAGTATGTCAAAGGCTGCACTTAAGCGACAGATGTAAGACTGTAGAATTTGTAGGTAGTTGTAGCTCAGAACTATCGAAATTGTGCCAATAAACGAACTAGTGTAAACTGTAGAATTTAGCACTTTCGGAACTATCGAAAATGTAGTGCAGAGGGTGACAATTGACACCGCCTAGGACATCGCCGTGTTAAATTCGCCAGTTGATAACATGCAAAAGAGATTTAGCTCGCACTAGTAGTGTCGAAAAATGCACTAGAAGCGACCTAGTTCGGAACTAGATATTTTCCCTACAGGGCGTACGCTAGGTCTAGACCAGACATAGGCAGCCCATACCACAATTGTGGGAAGTTTATATATTTTTTTACTTCAGCCCCCCCTGAAATGAAAAGCTGGCTACGGGCCTGACTACGACCATAGGTTTCCGCTGCTATTAAACGATTAGTGGTAGTGCAAATCATATTTGCATTCCCACTCATTTATTTATTCGTTTGATAATTTCTATTCGAATGAAATTTCAGTCTGTTCGAATGATGAAATACTCGTGAACGAATGAGAGAATATCAAATTTCGATAGTGTCCACTCGTTAACGAATGTGGTGATACCAAATTTAAAAATTTCGAAATTTTTTTCTCGTTCACGACTACGACGATTTGGCCCCAGAATTTGCAAATACTTCCAATTGAAATGTAAAACAAAGCTTTGTCTCCTTTTACATGATTTTTTCATTGTTTAGATTTTATTAACGCAGTATGTGCCTAAATTGCATATGATTATATATATTGACATGTATATGTTTACCACATTTATAAGAACTGAAATTTAAACAAAATTCAGTCTTATTATTTAAATTAAAGGTACTTCTTGTACTTTTTAATGGAAAACATTGTACTACGGTAATATTAACTTTACCATTTTTTAGTATCTAATTTCAATATATGTATGTATATTCAATATATCACAGAAATATATTGAGAATTGATAAAAGGCGTGAGATTTGGCTCCTTCTCTAATCACTCGCTAATCGAATTCTAGTGTAGTTTTCAACCCTAGTTATCGATTTGAGAATATATAGAGAATTACACTAGTTATCTAAGGCAATCTCGACAAAATTTCTAACGTTAGAGACTGTGTTTGCTGGGAACGCGCGAGTGTATTATTAGCCGTATTTTTTATTTAAACTCATATACATCTGCGCTTAAATTTTGTATGGATCTCTAAACGCACATCTCTATCTACGCTTAGCAGTCCATACAAAGTTTAAGCGCAGATGTATATGCGCTTAAAATAAAAACACGGCTATTATTAACATGGCCGCTGTGGTGCAGTGGGTAGAGTGCTTGCCTGCTATACCAGAGGTCTCGGATCTAACGCACGGCCTGGGGTGCAAACACCAAAAAAAAAAAATGTCTAATTAATTAAAACCCAATTATTGGGTTTTTAGAAATAGCGGTCGCCTCTTCAGTGTATTTCTGCCATGAAAAAGCTCCTCACAAAAAATGCATTCGCCGTTCGTATTTGCAAAAAAATGTTTCGATACGAAGCCATATCGTATGTGTTCATAAATTGGATATAGCAGTTCAAAAAAAGTTGACCGCCATGGAGGATTTCCCTAAAAAGGTCGAGCGCGCACCGATAAAAATATCCTTTTCAGGGGGCAGATGGGACATTTTAGGAGATCATATTCGGCCTAAAAAAAAATTACTTTAAGGGGTAGGGGAGGGTAGTGGAGGATCATAAAACTGAAGGCCCCCAGCCTCCGGAGATCTATGGTTCCCGAGATAATTGCCGTTAAAGTTCCGAGGCTCAGATTGGATATAATGAACCAATTTCATTTATTTACAAACTAGTGGGAATTTAACCTAAATTTAACACTTTCAACTATTATTAAATTATATTATTATTGAAGTTCTCCAGAAAGAGATTTTTGCCGACTAAGGGTTATTTTATTGAAGCGCGACCGAAGGCCTCCAACGAAAATAGGTGTTCTGCACACATATATACATATCGTCGCTATAGAAGAAAAAAAGACGCAGAGTGTTTTGTTGAGGAAGAAAGACGCAAACTTTTTTTTTTAAAAGAAAGACATTATTTTTTTTGTATAACGAAGAAAGACGTTTTATTTTTTTTTACTATAAAGAAAGACGTATTCCATTTTCAATATTAATGCTAATGCGTCTTTCTTCGTCGAAATATTTTTTAATGCGTCTATCTTCGTCGACATGTTTTGTAAAGCGTCTTTTTCACCGACATATTTTTGCCTTTTTTCGTCGACAAATTACTGGCATGCGTCTTTCTTTTTCCGGAGCGACGATGTGTGCGTGAAAAAAATTAAGAAAAAAAGTCGAAAAGTCGACTTAAATCGATTATCATAGCCGACTAATCGACTTCGATAGTCGAAATGATAAAAGTCGAGTCGAAAGTCTAAAATCGACTTTTTGCCCAGACGACCCAGCCCTAACATGAATATCTAATGAGTACCCGCGCTTTTATTTATGTTGATACATATACAGAAATGCTTTCAAGAAATACGTTAAATGTATGCTTAGATTGAAATTAAGATCGAAATGAACTAAGGAGTAATATAAATCTTGTTCAAAAATATAAAAAAATTATTTTTTTCCTTTTTAGTAAATTTTTATATTAATACTAGCTGACCCGGCAGACGTTGTTCTGCTAAAACTTATTCCTATGAAGTCTAAAGAAAATTCTTTGATTACCGTATTGCTAACCATTATCTTAGAGTCCATCTTAATGACTGCGAATAACAAAAAATTGTCTATTCTCTGAATAAAAGTTATAGTTACATTCGCCGCGACAAACCTACTTCCCCCGATCCCTATCACTATCTCAATCCCTATCCCTATCCCTATCACTATCTCAATCCCTATCCCTATCCCTATCCCCATCCCTATCCCTATGCCTATGCCTATGCCTATGCCTATGCCTATGCCTATGCCTATGCCTATGCCTATGCCTATGCCTATGCCTATGCCTATGCCTATGCCTATGCCTATGCCTATGCATATGCCTATGCCTATGCCTATGCCTATGCCTATGCCTATGCCTATGCCTATGCCTATGCCTATGCCTATGCCTATGCCTATGCCTATGCCTATGCCTATGCCTATGCCTATGCCTATGCCTATGCCTATGCCTATGCCTATGCCTATGCCTATGCCTATGCCTATGCCTATGCCTATGCCTATGCCTATGCCTATGCCTATGCCTATGCCTATGCCTATGCCTATGCCTATGCCTATGCCTATGCCTATGCCTATGCCTATGCCTATGCCTATGCCTATGCCTATGCCTATGCCTATGCCTATGCCTATGCCTATGCCTATGCCTATGCCTATGCCTATGCCTATGCCTATGCCTATGCCTATGCCTATGCCTATGCCTATGCCTATGCCTATGCCTATGCCTATGCCTATGCCTATGCCTATGCCTATGCCTATGCCTATCCCTATCCCTATCCCTATCCCTATCCCTATCCCTATCCCTATCCCTATCCCTATCCCCATCCCTATCCCTATGCCTATGCCTATGCCTATGCCTATGCCTATGCCTATGCCTATGCCTATGCCTATGCCTATGCCTATGCCTATGCCTATGCCTATGCCTATGCCTATGCCTATGCCTATGCCTATGCCTATGCCTATGCCTATGCCTATGCCTATGCCTATGCCTATGCCTATGCCTATGCCTATGCCTATGCCTATGCCTATGCCTATGCCTATGCCTATGCCTATGCCTATGCCTATGCCTATGCCTATGCCTATGCCTATGCCTATGCCTATGCCTATGCCTATGCCTATGCCTATGCCTATGCCTATGCCTATGCCTATGCCTATGCCTATGCCTATGCCTATGCCTATGCCTATGCCTATGCCTATGCCTATGCCTATGCCTATGCCTATCCCTATCCCTATCCCTATCCCTATCCCTATCCCCATCCCTATCCCTATCCCTATCCCTATCCTTATCCCTATCCCCATCCCTATCCCTATCCCTATGCCTATGCCTATGCCTATGCCTATGCCTATGCCTATGCCTATGCCTATGCCTATGCCTATGCCTATGCCTATGCCTATGCCTATGCCTATGCCTATGCCTATGCCTATGCCTATGCCTATGCCTATGCCTATGCCTATGCCTATGCCTATGCCTATGCCTATGCCTATGCCTATGCCTATGCCTATGCCTATGCCTATCCCTATCCCTATCCCTATCCCTATCCCTATCCCTATCCCTATCCCTATCCCAATCCCAATCCCTATCCCTATCCCTATCCCTATCCCTACCCCTATCCCTATAGCTACCTACCTTTACCTTACCGGGACCGTCCATCACCATCCGGGCCCACTAATTTAGCCATCTCTGGGAAACAGCCTTAGAAATCACAATGAAAATAGCTGTATGTGGAAGCCTGCTCAACGCTTTTCATTTTCTACCAATATCGCTCGAAAACATTCAGGGGTTATCCGGGTCCACGCTTTGGCCCAAATCTTGGAACCCGGCCTAGGCATCACTATTTAAAAAGCTCTTTGCTGAAGTCCTCCTCAACAGCTTTCATTTGATACCAATATCGCTCAGAAACTTTCCAGGGTCACTCGGTCCCACGTTTTAACCCATATCTGGGAACCCGGCCTAGGTATCGCAATAAAAATAACTTTATGTTGAAGGCCTGTTAAACACCTTTCATTTGATACCAATATTGCTCGAAGGCTTGGTGGATCGATCTGGGTCCTCATTTAGCCCTGTATTCCGGGAAGCTCCCAATTTTTCGAAATTCTATATACCCTACTATATGCACTAACACCACATGAATCTACTGTGAAAATTTCATAAAGAACGGTTGGTTACTTTGGGAATTTATAGAGGACACACATCCACAGATGCACACATACGCACATACACACCGATTTTTCCAATTTTCGGACTTTTCCTGAGGGATTTTCCAAAATTTTCTTCCGTACGAACCATCTCCTCGAGAATACGAACAATTGACAAAAAGTTTTACAGAAATCGGCCCAGCCGTTCTCATCTGATGAGGTTAGTAACATTTTTTACACCATTTTTATATATATAGATTAAATAAAAGCTTTTTAAAAATTTTTTTACTTTGTTTTATTTTTGCCTTTTTAGTTTTACAATGCATATTACATCTAATATTTGTCAACACTCCCACTATCAATATAGTCCAACAGTTTTTAATATGAAGTGCACTATGTTTAACATTTTGATGGTTTCTGCTCAGCCAGTTTTTTTATTATCCAATTCCTGTGGAGTCTTTTAAGTGGTTTTACTATACTTTTTTGTGAATAGATTACTTCGTAATACGTGTTCAAAATTGGAACAAAATTGATTCATAAATACGAATTTTCTAAATATCTTGACACTAGCGCCACCTAGCGGCGGTTTATTTCCACGGATATATTTACTTTCTCACAAGCAATACTATATATACCGAATATGAACAAATTCGGTCGGAAAATACGAATTTTACAAATAACTTGACACCAGCGCCACCTAGCGACGATTTTTTTCTACAGATGTATTTACTTTCTCATAGGCAATATATATACCGAATATGAACAAATTCGGTCGGTAAATACGAATTTTACAAATATCTTGACACCAGCGCCACCTAGCGGCGACTTTTTTCCACGGATGTATTTACTTTCTCACAAGCAATACTATATATACCGAATATGAACAAATTCGGTCGGTAAATACGAATTTTACAAATAACTTGACACCAGCGCCACCTAGCGACGATTTTTTTCTACAGATGTATTTACTCTCTCATAGGCAATATATATACCGAATATGAACAAATTCGGTCGGTAAATACGAATTTTACAAATATCTTGACACCAGCGCCACCTAGCGGCGACTTTTTTCCACGGATGTATTTACTTTCTCATAGGCAATATATATACCGAATATTAACAAATTCGGTCGGTAAATACGAATTTTACAAATATCTCGACACCAGCGCCATCTACCGGATTTTTTTTTATTTCACATTGCATTGTCTTCGGGTCCTGAACTATGTTCCAAATTTCAAGTACCTAGCTCAACTAGAAGTATCTTAAATGTTCGTTGCAAACTTCCACGACATACATACACCCATACATACATACATACATACATACATACATACATACAAAAAGTGAAGTTAAATAAAAGCTTGTAATAAAAAATGACTTGGTTTAAAACGTGCATTATAAAAATAAAAATTTTATTTTTGATTCTTTTTCTCTGAGTATACAAACAAAAAAATGTGTATCAGGAAAACAAAAATAAAGAATACATATGAAAAAAACAAAAAAAAAAAAAAAAATAAACGAGAAAAAACGATCTTCAAAACACGAATTGTTCAAATGCCCGTACAAACATACGCGTAATAAACAAACAAACGAGTGTTCGAGCATTGAAAAGCATTTATTCGAGCCACTCGAAAATGTTAAAAAGAAATCGAGAACTCTAAATCAAAGTCAATGACGGAACGCAATCAGACTTCTAAATAATACAGCAAAGGAAATTACATCAAGGGCTAATGGTTATGCTTCACACATAGGCTTTCCCAGGCAATTTATGCTAGGTCCGTCACTGGTATGTTGATACATATGTATATTTGTTTCAATTAACTTTTAATTCGCTTAAGTCGCGTGGCTGCTAATTGAGAATACCTACCAAAAAATAATTGACAAAAATGTGACTTTTGCCTGCGGTTTTACTTTGATTGGCAGTTAAATATTCGTGTCACAATTTTCGCAACTGGCGCTAGTTTTTAAAAAGTAAATAAATTAGGTATTTTTTTCATGCACAATACACATTAGGCTTGGTTGGAAATTTGTTATACGAAATCCACTCCCTACTTGTAAGAAAATTTCAATGATAGAGAGTGGTTGTCTCATTACTTATGAGTCATAAGGTGTCCCTTTTTCGCTTGTTACTATGGTTACATATGGTTCTAATTTTTTCACGAACCCTTGTCGAGTGTTTGTTTATAAGCTTGTTTTCAGCACGATATTCATATTGAATAACGCAGTTTTTTTTGCAATTCTTCGCTGCTGATAGATTGATCATTATTTTGAGCCTCTCTTATAAATTATTTTGCTAGATCATAAAAATAACACGCGCCTTATTTGAGAACGTTGTACCAAGTTGGCGTACTACGTTTCAAATAAGACTTTTCATCTGCGCATGCCCGACACCAACAATTCATGTTTTCGGTCCATTCGCTTATTAAGCTTTGATCACGTATCTAAGTTGTCATTTTGAAAACACAGCAACAACATTTATAATTAAGTAAATAAAATGTGCTTTTATGTATATATATACATAGAGATCTATTTACATATGGATATGCAAAGTATATATAAACATTTACTATCTACATATATGTACATATGTATATTCTCATACATATGTATGTGTTAAAGGAACGTGCATTTTATTAAACTGTTTATTTTAAACACGTAGCAAATAAAATTAAATACATATGTACATCTGAACGATTCATGCATGCATACAATCTTTATATACCCAAATCATGATAGCGTAGAGATCACCGATCATATACATATGTACATATATACGATATCTTAACATGTATACATTCTTCTTTATCAGGAATTTTTATTAAAATTAGCTGAACTGCCAATAACATTGTATAATATTTGCCATTGCAGTTTAGCTCTTTGGATTATCACACACCCCAATGGCGGCTCGATCCATGCCAATTAGAAGATACAGCGCCGGAAATGGAGGATCCCGTGCGTTTGTTTCATGGGCGTGTACGCATTGTTTGGGAGCATGGCCATCACACGCTGCACTCCAAATTGATGGTAACTGCTTTGGGTAAAGGAGAGCAATGCCGCGGCGAGAACAAGCATCAATGTTTGAAAATTGGGTGAGTAAATTGCGTAGAGAGTTATAATCAGGGTAGGAAGAAATTCATAGTATGAGTGAGTGAGTAAGGAATCTCATCCTCACGGCGTGATGATGAGGGTCGTTTGCATTTCTCACTCATCTAGAATGCAGAGTGAGAGTTTTGTTTGTTTCTTCACTCATTTTGAATGATTGATGTAGGAATGAGCTGCTCACGCTGCGTGTGCGGTGAACTGCCGTAGGTTTCCTCTTCGCTCGGTGTAATGCGTCGGAGCGTGTGAGTGATGACGCTGCGCAGAAAACCAGTCAATAATGCATACATTAGAATACGCGAAGCTTGACCGCTCCTCAACGGATCGAATATGCAAAAATGAATTCTAGATTTTTTTTTTTTTATTAAAAAAAAAGTTTTATTTCAAATTTGGGGTAAATTTATAAAAAATTTAATAAGCCGAAATGAACGCTATGACAACGAACTGTCATTTACCAAAACGAATTTTTTTTTGTTTTTCGAATTTTCAAGACTTTTTTAAATTTCACGTTTTTTGAAAAACCTCAACCTCATTATTGAGGCACGTTTGAGTGAGGAGCCAAAATGAGGCAAATCCGAACCCTGGTTATAATGCTCTCCTCTAAATATATTTAAGACGCATTATCTCCATTCCTCGCTCACTCTCTCAACTATTTCCACAGCGATGAACCAATTCTTTGCATTTCCAAAGAGCTCGTCTGCGATGGCATTCGCCATTGCCCGATTAGCAATGAATACGATAGCGATGAGGATTACGATATGTGTTGGAAGCGAAGACGCTTTGGCGAACCCATACCGCCGGCCATGGAAACGGACATATTCGAACATTTCGCACTGGAAGTTTTTCGCAATTTATTTGCTTTCGATGTGCCCAACTATGGTGATGATATGGCGACGACGTTGTCGACAAGCGCCACAGACTCCACTTCGCCATCAGAGGTTAGCGGTGCTGGCAGTGGCAGTGGCAGTAATGGTGTGGTTAATACAACGACATTGCGTAAAGTGGATACTAAGCATATGGGCGCCAAGGCGAATGGTGTGGACGGCAGCAAGGCGGACAAGCATGACAATGTCACAGCGCCCTCAGTATTGGTGGAGGAGAGTACGACTGAAGCTGTTGGCGGTCATCACCATCGTCGCAATTCAACACGTTCTGGCCTCAATTCAGATCTATCTAAGTATGGTCCCTGGGGCTATTTGATGTTGGGCATGTTGCTGTGTGGTGGCGCTTTGTTGATTTGTGGATTATGGGGTAAGCATTTGATGGGAGTTGGGCTTCTACATTGCACAATATACATACATACCACTTATTACTAGTGACATTATCCTGAAAATCTTTTGTAAATGATTTTTTCTACCGTATTATTTCTTTCTTCTTAACTTTACACAAACTACACTCCATATTATTTTCAAATAATATAGATTTCCCGCTATCATTAACCCTTCACTCACTATACCACTACACCGTAATTAAGCAAACTCAAAATCAAAATCAAAATCAAAACAAAAAAAATCTCTTGCTTATCCTTACTTATCCTTACTTGCAGTTTGCTGTTGTCGCTTAAGCTTTCACATTCAAACCATCCGTTCACTTTCAGCTTCTGCCTCTCAACATGCCGCCAACAACGAGCGTGAAGCCACAATGCAGACCAGCGGCGCCGGTTCGGGCGCAGATCTACAATCGCCAAATATTTCACCGCCCAACTACGATGAATTGGATCCACCGCCCGCATACTCGGTACTTTTTCCCAATCAGAAAGCCGCCGGTGTATCAAGCGCAACGCTGAGTACATTGGGAGCAGCAGCGCTGATGCCACCAACAATTGCCGCCGTTGCGGTAACCACACCAAATGGCACGGCAGCGAGGGCGAGCCGTGCGTTGGCGGGAGCTGAAGCAGCAGCAGCAGCATCTACAATGACTTCCATAGCGGTGATACCGGCTACACCACCAAGAACAACAACAGCAGCAGCAGCAGCAGCAACAGCAGCGGGCACCTCTTCCACGATAAGTACGCGTGTAAATTTGGAAAGCGTCGCAAGCAGTTCGCAGCAAGCTCAACACTGACAACCTGAAGTAGTGACGTGACGTAGCATGAACGTATTGTCGTAACATGGATGTGGCGGCGAAGCATCGCCGTAGCATTGATAAATAGATAGATTTATTTTAAACGTAAGATAATGAAGTTTCTAGGATTTGTAATTTTTTTTTTTTTGTTGATAAAACGACTGACTTTTTAATTTGATTTAAGTACAATATTTTAACGAGTTGGTTTAAGTGACATAAGTTTTGTAATTTTGAGGGCAGATCTTTAGCATTTTAACTCCAACTGTCCAATAACAGCAGCTTTTACTATTAAAGTTGTAATTTATTTTGAGTGTGTGTTTGTGTGATTAGTTTTTATGGTTTTTTGGACATGGATAGTCTAATCCAAGAGTACTATTAAATTTTATAAAAAAGCCAAATAGCGAAGAAAATATCTCACTTTAAAAAGCTTTCAAAACAGAAACCATGTTTTGTGCTTTGCAAGCACAAAGGGAGCAAAGTATCTATAATTACCACAAGATGCTGTGCCAAGTGCTCGATTTGACTCTATGCCTCCGGAATGGCACCTTCTTCTTTCCGCTATATTTCTGCTTCGTTATAAATTCGAAATACCGTCCATTCCCAAAGGGAAATTTTAACGAGAGAGTGCGGTTGTTTTGAAAAATATCACTTTATCTTTTCATAGCAAATTATGGTTTGCAATTTTTTTTTAACCATTTTCTAGTTGGAAATCTTAGGCCTATAATAAACACGTTCTCAGTTCGATATGCTTATGGGATATTGAAAGTCATTTTTGAACGTTCACTACAATGTTTATGTGTAGGTGTGCTTGTATGTTCCCTGCAAAAAATGCGATTAATCCGGGATGTGTCCGGAATCAATCGCAAGGGAGCATGCGACTAATACAATTTTACATCCCTTTTTATGGAGTGAATTGAACGCATTTGTACGAGCATGTCCTATGAAGAGACTAATTGTTCAACTTGTGTACCCGAACGGATACCAATGTAGACTAATCGCTTTTATCTCGAACGGGTTTCAATGTAGATCAATCGATCACACACCGAACGGGTGCAAATGTAGATCAATTACTTTCATCCAAAGCTGCAAGTCAAGGCTATTTTTTATGAAAATGTCTACAAACTATAAATTGTTATAGTATATATTAAAGATAGTTTATTCGATTAGTTTTCTTTTTGTAGTGAAATCTTTAAAAAAAAAATTAAGTATTTTCTCCAAATATTTTAAGTTTTGAGAATGCATTATTCGAGTGTAAAAGACATGTGAGGAATTTTTCAAAGTTGTTAGCCAATGCTTTTTTTATAGCAATCTTTAAAAATTATAAATATTCATGCCGCCTATTTAAATAAAGATTATACAATAAGTTTGAATTTTGTAAAAAAAAATTCTTCAATAATCTCAAATTTTTTTAAATAAATTTTAATTTTTTAGTGTGCACTATGCAAGTGTAATTGGGTTTGCAATGGTAACATTTTGTTGCAAATATTATTCATCATTCCTATTAAAAGAAAAGGCGTCCATATAGTTTTCCCTATTGTTATAAATTTTTTTAAATACATTACATATTTTTGTATAATTTCTACATTTAAGGAATCTATATTTGTACTCGTTCGGGATGAATGCGATTAATCTACATTATACCAGTTCGGGAACAATTGGTCTACAGTTAATATACTTTTATACCCCTACGGGAACAATCGGGCACTAATTATGGACCGATTGTCCCGGAAAGAGATCAATCCGGGACAAATCTCTTTCGGGATTCATCGCACATTTTTTTTGTAGGGTTGTGTGTGTGTGTGACTGTGCATGTGTGACTTTAATAATCGCATTTTTTTTTGTATAAATCAGACTATAAATGTAACAAACTTTGTAAAAAATATGTATGAATTAAATGTTTAGCGTTTTCAAAATGGCATCAACAACAACAACAACAATCCAGGCTCACTTAAAATAGTTTTGCATCCATATATGTACATATGTATGTAAGTAGTTGTGTATGCACTTTAATGGTGTTGAATAATTTTTTTTTCCTTTTTATCTTTGTATGTATGTATTTATTAATTCTATTAATATTAGTTATATAGTTATTTTTGTGTATCTCAATAAACATAATTAAATGAAATTTATATACTTACAAACATATATGCAAATAGTACATTAGAAATACATATTTCAGTTTATACACTAATTTTAGTTTATTTTAATGTGATATATGTTAATGGTTCACATGGTTTAAACGCGAAGCGACGATAAATCTATTTAAATTTACATTAGTTATAAACAATTAACCAATTTGTATTAGAGTGACAAAAAATAACGGAAAAATATTAGAAATAAAGTTTGTTTGAAAAATATAATTTTCTGCGGGTTTTTTGATATTTTTATTAAATGTTATTTTATTAATGTCATTTTCGATTCGCCATCACACAAGCGAGGTCGGATCGAACAAAAATGTTTGAACCCATAATGAGTAGTAGCCATACTCGCTAACTGGTCGATAAAAATTTCCCTCTGCTCGCTATTATTCACATATAAATTTAAATGTTATTTTAGCCGCTTTCGATTCACAATTTCTCTGCTCGCTATAAATTTCCCTCTGTCAAATTTATATGAGAATGTTAGCGAGCAGAGGGAAATTTTTATCGACCAGTTGGCGAGTATGGCTACTACTCATTATGGGTTTGAACATTTTTATTCGATCCGACCTCGCTTGTTCGATGGCGAATCGAAAACGCCATTTATTAAGTTGTATAATTTCAAATTTTGTTTGCATGAAGATTAAAGTTTTCAGTTTTTGAACTGAAATTTTTCTTTATTTCTCCACTTGCATAAGTTACTAATTATTTAAAGTTATTAAGCTCCATTGAAATTAAGTTGCTAATAACTAAAGTTCACAAGTTTTCAGGACTTCTTTTCTTCAGGTGCTTATGCCCCTAAGTCCTAGAACAAATTCATAATATGACATACTTACGTACTAGCACATTTACTTGCAGCTTCAAGATTTTGTTTATCTTCCAAGCAATAAAAATCCCCTGGCCGAGATTACATTAATGAAGCAAAAGGGATGACGCAAAATCGTTCCAAAATACATTACATATAATATCTTCGGTGGCATCCCATACATTTCTAGATAGAAAAAATAATCGAATAATTATAAGCGAAGAGTCTGAATACTACTTTGTTCGACATAGTTCGAGATTTCAAAGCGAAAGTGAAGATTTCAACGGGAAAGAAGCAAACTTACTCAAGTTCCAAACCTATTTGGTAGAGTCATTGGTAGTACATATCGCTAGCTTAGAGTGTAAATTGTGTAAGTCCTTTTTTCAAACTTTACAGGAGAGACAAAAAACAAAAAATAAATAATTTCCAAATGAAAAAAAAAAAATTCTGTTAATGTAAATACATATTTTGGACTTACACAATTTTCTTCGCTTTTTGGACTTATACAATCTGCGTATCACTGAATAACAACGAGTAGAAATAGGACAAGTATCACAGACCTGTTTATTGTGGTGCGTACTTAATATTTCTAGCATTCTACATAAAAATACACTTTTTCTTAAAAGTGGATATACACAGTTTGCACTCTAAGCTAGCGATATGATGAGCTGTGTATATTAGACCGTTTCGCCAAAAAAAAAGTCCACCGTACGCCCCCCTATATGATGTTTTTAGAAAATATTTCCAGAAAATTTTTTAATTTTTTTTGACGCCGCTAGATGTCGATCGCTTCTGTAGAACCCGAGATAAAACACATTTAACATTCCGAGGAGTATAAGTATTTTGCTTCCTGTGGCCTTTTAGGTTCATTTTCCCAAATTTTTCTGAGGAGACCCCTTCCGAAATTTTATGGCGTATAATTTTCCAGAACATTTGAGCCCTCCAGGAGGGAAACCCATTTTGATAACATTGAGTAGGGAGGGAAGTGCGGTGCAATTGACAGCTTGCAAAGTTTTACCACCCAAAACTCGAACACAAAATATAAAAGTGGTACAGTGATGGCATAGAAAATTTGCATATCCAAAATTAATTAATAAAAACTCTCACACACACCTTAATTTGCTTGATTTATTTTACTCTTTATTTGAATTTGTTCATAATGATTTTTCAGTATAATTCACTTCAGTTTTTTTTTTTATTAATTTTCAGTGCAGTTTCTTATAACATTGAGTTAGAAAATAATTTTTTGTTTAATATCTGCCTTTATTTCCTTTCTTTTCTTATTTTCGCTTGTAACTTACATATAATTACACGTACATAATTTTCTTGCACATACACTGAGAGAAAAAAAATATATGGAGGGGTCAAAGAAATTGTTTACCTAGTTTGAACACTACTTTCTTTGTTTTGAGTAAATTTTCCTTAAAACATGTTAAAAGGTTTATAAAATAGTGTTGTTACATGCGTTACCATGGTTTCATATACTTGTTTTGAAAAAATTCATACATTAAAATAATGAAAAATTCTTTAAGCGCCATTCCATTCCCAACTTTCCTTGTTTTGAAGACTTGATTTCTTTAATTTTGAGAAATTAAATTCCCATACAAATCCCCATGGCAACGAATTTGTTTGAATGTTTTTTTATGTTTTTTCCACATTTTTGAGAAAATTTACACAAAACAAAGAAAATTTTGTATTGGGACGCGTGTTCAAAATAAGGAAAATTATGTCTTTGATCGAGAGACATTTTTTTTTTGAGTGTATACACAAAATTCACAAAAAAAAAGATTGCCTAATACTATTTTTTTATTTATTTGTTTCTATTACTTGTTATTTCTTTTACTTAATTTAAGAAAATCATTTCGCTAAAAGGAGTACTTTTCTTAATTTTTGTTTTGAAAAGAAACAAGATTTTGTTATTTTATTTAAATTGAATTTAACTATAAGGATTGTTTGATGTCTAAGGGTAAATACTTACATATGTATGTGAGAAGGGGTTTTAATTTAACAAATATGTATGTATGTAACAGTGATGCGATGCTTTAACAAACGATAACAAATTTTTAGGTACGTTTGCACGTGTGATTTTGATGTGTGCAAAATATTTAAGTAACTATAACCTTTAACACATTCATGTATATGTATGTATGTATATCTGATTTCTATTTGTCAAACAAAGTGAAATTATTTGGGAGTAAGGAACTCCAGTTTCTTCTTTCGTGATTTTAAATTATTTGTGATCTTTCGATGGCATTGGTAGGTAATGCAATAAGTTGAGGCACATACACCCAGAAAAAAAAATTACTCACATTATAGAAAAATGGGAATTTTAAAATGTGTTTTTAATTCCTTGATTTGAAGAAAGTTGTGCATCAAAACAATGAAAGTGTGTATTTAGCGCCGAAACATTCCCACTTTTCCATAGTCTGAGGAAGTTGTTTTTTTCAGTGTAATATAATATTGAAAATAATAACTAACTATGCGTTAGACAAAAATTCTGCAAGTATAAATCAAATGACTATTTGGCCGAGCTTCTAAAATGTGTATCAACTGTTATACGCTTCACATGCAAGATAGACTGTTGATCGATCGCCACTGTAGAATTAAATTCATAAATAAAAGAGATGAATTTAACTGCGAAGAATTTAGATCTGTATCTACAACTGAGTTGCGCTCTAATACATTATGCTCGGTCCAGTAGTAATTATTTACTCGATCTGCTTTAAAAATTGTGACATAATAATTTTCGGGGCTTTACTGTAAACTTTAAAATTTTTTATAGCCTACTTTTAGGCGTTGTGTTTGAATATTTCTTATTATAATTTCTTGCTTTTATCTTAATATATTTTCAAATTCTCTTCTTTTTATTAATTATACCTTTCATCTTCTTATTTTATTTATTTTTTTTTTATTTTTTTCAGTGTTTCTTTTCATTTCACTTTAGTTACTCACTTAATGCTAGAATCTTCGTATTTTCATAAAGTACATACGCAAATTTTTTGCTTTTTACTTAACTATATTATGCATTTAATTAATCTATTGTAAACGCCATTTGTGGCGATCTGTGTTTTATACAAATACAATATTTATTACTTATTTTTTTGTAATTTTATTCACATTCTGCTCAACCTTGTTGTCTATTGCCGCATCTCCACTGGACTCAGCACATCTTTATGTGTGACCTAACGATCTAAGCGACAAACAAGTTGAAATGTGTGTTTTTAATAAAAATTTTCTTTCATAAGAATTGGGCGTTTCATTTGCTTGTTTGTTCATAAAATTAGCTTCATTTAATTTTGTTTTGTTTTCCTTGTTTTTTCTTCTAATATGTATAATAAATTTTTATATAAATACATATTTTACATACATGCATGCATAGTTTACATTCAACAACAACATCTTGTATAATTTTCATAAGACAGCATTGTTAAGAAACAATTGAAACTGAGAAGAAAAGGAAATAAAATATTTTTTAAAAATTAGAGGGAGACTACTCGTTATCGGAAAGAAATTCTAAGGGTTTTTTCTACGCATTTATATCTATCTTTTGTACAGTCGCAATTTAAAACAGTAAATTTGGTAAGTGGGAGGAGATATTAATAGTTTTAAGCGCATATTTTGATATTTTTTAGTGCAAGACACAAAATAGAAAAGCTTCAAAACTCTTAAATGATAATTCAGATGAAAAAATATATACAAATTTTGAATGTTTAATAAGATTCTTTTGCCTGAAAAAAAAAATTGTTAAAAACACACCTCAAGAATTTTAGCAAGAATATCTAGTTTTAAATATTTTTTCCTTCTTTGTAAATCTACTTTGAACCGAAAATATTCACTAGGGTAGTCTTTAAAATCAAATAGAAATTTTCTTCGATCTCACCCCTAGAGCGGCAACAGCACTGTCAAGGATATCACATATAAACTTTGGTACCGATCGAAGATGGTTAAAGGGTGTCGCACAGGGGTCAAAATTCAGAATATTCTATGGAGACTCAAAAAACTAAACAACAAGTTCATACACGCAGCTTATTGGAATACCTTCCAATACGAAACTGCAACAGCACTTCCTAATGCAAAACACGATCGTGTCATCGATAAGCCTGTCCTGTCAGTCCGTACGAACTTTTAATACTTTACAATCAGCTGCTTGGAATTTCATTCCATTCCGACGGCAAAAATACATAAATAATGAAAATGAATAACATAATTATGAAACGAATATGAAATAAAATTACATGCATACATACATATGAACATACTCTAAGAAAAACAAAAATATTCCCATACACATAATAAATGTATTCATAAGTATTTCTTTTACGTCAAATAAAATTTCTTTTCATCCAAATGTTATTTGAAGCAGTAGCAACGAATAACGTCATTGTATAATAGGCATCCTTGGGCAAAATCTTAGCACCTGCTAAATGAGAGTAAGCGCCCGTGTACGTATACACACCGATTGTCACTACTACAGACAAAAGAGCGTAAAACGAGCGCTTACGTTGGGACTTGGCGATCGTCGCTTAGGAAAAATAATCAGTTTGCCTCAGGGATGGAAAATGAGTTTTCTGATTTTGTACTAATTGAGCAAGTAAAATGTACCAAATCAAAGGAAAATGTACCATCATTTTTGGTAGCATATTTTTTCTAAGGACTTATACTAATCCCAAATTATATCTTCTTCTTTAGCCATTCAAAATATTATTGCTTTTCGAAGCAAAATCTTTCCTCTAAAAATAACATTACAAAAGCTTAAATTCATACAAATTTTTTATTAAATAAAAAGTTACTTAAACTAAAATTATTTTAAATAAACAGCCCCATTCAATGCAAAAATATTTCACAAAACAAAAACGTTTTAGGTATATACTCAAATTTCTAAATTTTTTAAGGCTCTCATGTTCTGCTAAAGCTCTAAACTCAGCATTTACTACGTTTATACGTTGGCAAATTCATGAAATCGTTTCATGTATTTTCGCTGCATAAACGAATTTTCATGAATTTATTTGTTCATGCAAATTATTCATCAATTTCGCCATCATTTCATGAAATTATGAAATACAAGTCCGGCAACGCCAAACCAACAGCTGTTCATTCAGTCAAGGCAGATTTAACAGGTAGGCTCGGGGGCGAATTCAGAAATGTCCTATGTATTTTGTTATTGTAATTGGTAGTGTAATGTCAAAATTATATTTCGCCGTGGTTAAATTCTGAATTCGCTTGTGACTCGCGCATTCCCATTGGCTATGATGTGAATTCGCTTAGATTTTGACACTACACACTACCTTTGTAAATAAAAAAAAGTAGTTTCAGAATTCGCCACCGAGTCTACCTGGTAAATCTGCCTTGACAGCTGATGTCGTTAGAACGTTGCCACTTTTTAAAAAAGCTGAATTTCATGAGTTCATAAATGCTGCATAAACGAGACCATTTTCTAATTCATGAAATTAAGAGTTCACGAATACTTCCGTATAAACGTAGTAATTAATTTGCTCTATTTTGTCAAATTCACACTTTGGAAATAACTCTAAAATCAAAGGGACAATACTATTTGTTTTGTTTTAATAGATTTGGGATGCAGTGATGTATTATTTGACAAAAATGTACCAAATATGTCAGCGTAGTACCTATGTACTTTTGGCTACCGGAATGTACCAAAAAAAGTACAATTGTACCACATTTTCCATCCCTGGTTTGCCTTTGACTGGCGTGAAAGCAAGTGCTCGTCGCTTGTTTCATAATTTCGCGAAGCATGCGCGCATGACCCTGCTCGCTCAACATCTGCATGCAGACTGATTATTTTTAGTAATTTTTCACTTTATCCTACAGTAGGCGCACCAACACACACTCATTATTTAGTAATGGCTTGAGTGTAGTGGTGCCCAAGACTGATAATATCCCAGCAAAAATCTGGTCATCGCTACTACCTGTCAGGCATGATAGAAGGCCTTGCCATGGAACATCTGGCGAGTTCATCACTTCTTTCACGCATTGCCAGTAATGCAGAGTGAATGAGCTTCCATTACCCATTCCACGTAATGCAAAGTAGAATGGAGCGCGAAAAATGAACTGGAATAAATACCAGTGGAAATTTCCATCATGCCTTACATTTTTCGCCTTCTTTCTCTGCTTCCCTGTTAGGTATTCTTTATTTGATTCACTAGAATCCTTGCGGTATTGCGTGATTTATTCGTTCGGCGGTAATGCAGTGGGCAAGTCCTTCCCTCCAATGACAAGCCCATGCTAATGTCAGGCATTATGTCAACGAATGTGGAAGCGATTGCCAGTGTTTTTCTGGATTACCCTCTTAATTCCACGGTCATCGAGTTTTATGGTGGGAGGTTAAGATTTTATAAAAATTGTCATATTCTATAAGAATGATACAATAAAACTATATCCGAAAAAAAAAAAGTTTTTTTTTTATATCTAATGCCCGAAGTCGGTAGTACTGTACTCAAGGATACCAAATATAAGTTTTGGTCCCCATTGGAGACGGTTAAGGGGTGTCGCACAAAGGTTACAAATGGTAATATCAACTTTGACCCCTGTGCGACACCCCTTACACCGTCTCCGATCGGGACAAAAATTTATATGTGGTATCTTCGACTATATTAGCATCGACCGGGTGAGGTTGGAGAAATATGATATACAATTTATCTCCATACATTTGGGGACCACCCTAATGTTCACTTTACATTTACCCATTGGATATTTTTAATAAAATTTCGAGTCAGTATGGCAATATCAACAGTGAAAGCTTTCAACTAGGTGAAAGCTTCCTATTATGACTTGTTCGAATGAAATGCATTTTCTGAAATAAATTAAAAATTTACTCATTTCACTGTTATATTATTACACCATTTTAGAAAGCGTCAACTGGATTTTAGAAATGTCAATTGGATTTTAGAAAGAGGAAATTGGATTTAAGAATAACCAACTGGATTTTAGAAAGGGGAAATTGGATTTTAGAAAACGTAAATCGGATTTCCGAAAGCGTGAATTGGATTTCAGAATGTGCGTGTAAAATAAATTTTACACAGAATTTTTCGAAAAGAAATTTTTCATTGCCTAAGAAAGTATAATGTACATATACGTAATTATATAAATTTTCGAAAATCCAATTTACAGTTTCTAAAGTACAATTACCCTTTTCCAAAATCCAATTGACATTTCTAAAATCGAGTTTTCCCTTTCTAAAATCCAGTTGACGCTTTCTAAAATCCATCTGGAAATTCTGTAGTTGGTAACTGTGAGGATTTCAAAACCTTACATTATCAGATTTGTCAACCCCATAGCTAACGTTTTTTTCAGAAAGGACTTTCATATACATACATATATGTATATATCTGTGGTGCCCTGCAATAACTGCTTAAGTCGACTTATGAAGGTTTTGAGTTATATATACCACGTTATTCTCCTTTTAAAACTCTAGAGTAATTTCGGTTATTGTGGGCACCATTTAACTTCGACGGTAATATATGACAAAATAAAAGTAGTACAACCAAGATGGGTATTTTTTTGAAACGAATATTTAATTTCCTTTGCAACTTGTTGCGAAAAAAAGCTTTTATTTAAGGCATTAGGCCGTGAGAACAGGAAAACCGAGGCGTCCTCAAAAGTTGATGAAAAAAAAACTGGTGGGTAATGTGGGCCAGGGTATTCGGGTAATGTGGATAACTGTATTTGATTACCAGTAAAAAAATTGTTTAATGTATATTTTATGTAGTTTACCGTAAATCAACAAATAGCCTAAATCTGTGGTCACGAGTCATAACGACCTAGCTGCAAATAAAGGATGAGTATTAAATTTTTTTGAAATACATTTGTGTATGAAGCCGTTTTCGATTACATATAAAACTTCAAACCATTTATGGTTGGGTTGTTTTGGCTTGTGAGCATAGAAAAAAGTATTAAAAACATTTATATAAATAATTAAAAATAGATCTTCAACCGTCCCGTATTAATTTAAAAAGTCAGGCCACTTACTGAATATTTAATGTTCAAAAATAATCACTTGACGAAGAGATATTTTTGATACCCCACACCACCGAAGAAAAAGTCGACTACACTTCAAAAAATATTTTCATCAACTACTCATAAGCAAAGAATAAAAATAAAAAATGGAATTGTGTTTAACAACCGTAATGCAAATTTTAAACCACACACGCAAGTACACTACTGGAGTATTGTTGTTATGAAAGTTACAAGCGGTGCCCACATTAGCCGAGTAGCTCACAATACCCGAAATTACTCTATATTTCTGTAGAACCCACCATACTTATAACTTAATTCAATCAAAAGATATTAATAAAAACATTTAGAATTAATAGAGGTATATTAAATTTGCTATAACAGCCAAAATATATATATATATATATATATATATATATATATATTATAGATGTGTTTTTTTTTTGTATGGGATTCTTTAAACCTTCTCAAATCCTCCCTCCGGCGCCGGAATATGAAAATAGGATGTTTTAGAGTAAGTAAACTGAAAAAAATTTTACTTTTCCAAAAACTGGATGGAGCTACACCGAAAACCGCATAAATTCCCAGAATTTCAAGGCAAGTCTAGATTTATGTATGAAAAAAGTTAGGATTTTGCACAAGAAAAAAAGAAGCTGAAGATTAATGAGAAAAAAAATAAAATGATCACTTTGGGCGGCGATATTACCTTTCCTGGGTAGTGTACCAAAAACTAAATACGCCATTCGCTTTAGCGTTTAATTCCACGTATGCGTGGATATCAATAGTAAAAATTTATAAACACAAAACTGTAAAAATTAAATTAAATGAAAAATAAAGCCCGTAAAATGCAAATAAATACAAACACTAAAGTAAAACCTTTCCGCAACAGTTAACTAATACGGGTTTCTTGCTTCACATTTCACTACGTACTTACATATGTAAGTGTAATTAAAATTTTAAAATTTCAAAGTTGATTTAGCAATCATTTTTTTTCAATATTTTCCTTTCTTGTGTATTTAGCTTTTTTGTTTGTTCTCTATGATTTGTTTGCTGAAAAATAAGGCCCGTGGATACACTATAAAAAAGCGATTATATTTTGTCAATACATATATACCTAGTAGCTACTATGTTCTTCCTCTTCGTTTACTAGCGTTCATAAATGTGCTATTTCTTTCGTTCAAATGTCAGCAATAAGATTTTTGCAATTATATTTGCTAAAATTCATTTCGTGATTTACAATGTATATATAAATTTATCATTATTTAAATACTTACTTATTTATGTGTAGATACTTACTGTACTTAAAATCTACATACTTTTCTTGGCCAACCGATATTTTAATTTGCGTTAATCTAAAACATTTTTTTATCTAATGTATGTATTTTTTGCTTGAATGTGTTTATGCTTTTTTACTTATGTTTTCCAATTTTCTTAAATTTTTTTTTTTGTTTAACACTAAACATTCATCTGTGCTAAAAATTTCTAAGTGCTTCAAGTTCTTCTTTTATTTTTATTTGTATTATTATTTTTAAATTAATTACTCTGTTTAAAGTTGACTTAATCTCGCGACTTGACATGAATTTCGTTAATTTTTATTTATTTACTTAGTAGCATTTGTTCTATTATGTACTTGAAAAAATTTCTCACAAAAACTGTATCGGCTCGATAAATGTTTGTCGTTTTTGCGTAAGCTTTCACTTTGCCTTGCAGCGCTTTCACATGCCGCAGCGTCACTCTCGTGCTTTTCGCTTTGAAAGTTAACTTCTTTATACTCATTTCAAAGTGCTAGTATGTATATAATATTTTACTATCATCATTTCTTGAAAAAACTTTTAGTTTGCAATTGGAAAAATGTATAAGGTTATGTATACAAGTCTCAAAAATGGAAAAAAAGAAATAACTTTATCAAATTGTTGCTGTCTTTCTGGTATAAAAAATAGAAACATTTATAAAGATTTCTATATTTGTATTGGAAAAAATGGATATTTCTTTGTTTGGTTTTTATTCTCTTCTTTTAAGCTTTTTGTAGATTTCGTTTTAGATTACTCCTTCTGCCTTCTACCGTTACAGCAGTTTTGTTTATAACCTTTTACTACATACTTATGTATGTATATCGTCAACTAGATAAATATAAGTTTTTAATCTTTGTAATATTTTTATTTTAATTTTTCTACTTTTGCTTTTACTTTTAGCTTTACGTTCACCATATTTTAGTTTTACAATTTTCTCTTCCCTCATTTTTCTCTCGCAGTTTTTTTGCGTAGCAATTCTTGGATATGAATTTGGATTTCTTAGATGATGTGTTTATAATTAATATATTTGCATGTTTGTATAGTTTTGTTTATGTAAATATATTTTTCTATATTTTATGATTGTTTACTAATACATTTTTTATTGTTTAAATCCCTCCTTTTCTTTTTCTATCTCTTATTTTTGTGTTTTTGTTTATTTTTGTTTTTGCATTGGAATTGAGAGAACTTTTAGCGCATTTTTTTTAGGACTTTTCATTACAGCTTTGGGCTTTAGTTGTGAACATTGCTTAAGGAAACGCCAAAACAAAGGGGAAGACAGGGAGAGTGAGATGTAATGACAAAATTAAGAAAAAAAATAAAATGAAATAGGGCAATCTAAGTTAAATTAAGGTTAGTTAGGTTAAAGTTAATTAGGGTAGGTTATGTTGGGCTCAAGAAAGTCGAGTTTCGTTCTGTAAGATTAAGAAATTAAAAGATAAAATATAATAGAGCTGATATAATTTAAGTACATTTAGATTAATTATAAGTCAAGTCCAGATACGTTAAATGAAAAAATAAAAAAAAAAACCAAAATAGAGCTTATTTAAATTGAGTTCAAAAAAAATTTAGTTATGATAAGTAAACTTAAATTAATATTTAAGCGATTTTAAAATT
>OY482670.1:109013142-109203142 GCA_960531455.1 Urophora cardui | reverse complement strand
TGCATGCATACACGAATATTTCAAAAGCAAGTTTCTGCTTTTAATAAGAGTATTATCAAACAGTAATAATGCACCAGATATTCTGTTGGTTAACATTTTGGTGTGCCTTTAATTCAAATCGAAAACTGTAAAAATTCGTACAATTTGTCCCGTAAAAACCTTCATTTGATACCAATATTGCTCAGAAATATTCCGTGGTTAACCAATACCCGCATTCTAGAAATTGCCATCGCTAAATGAGATCGCCATCCCCTTTCGTTTGATACCCATATTGTAAGGTAATATTAAGGTTTTTGTGCAATCGCATTTTGACCGATAACTCAGTTATCGATAAATTTATCGAAATATATCGAAGTTAAAATGAAACCTGGGGCCATCCCCTTTCGTTTGATACCCATATTGTAGGGTAATATTAAGGTTTTTGTGCAATCGCATTTTGACCGATAACTCAGTTATCGATAAATTTATCGAAATATATCGAAGTTCAAATGAAACCTGGGGTCATCCCCTTTCGTTTGATACCCATATTGTAAGGTAATATTAAGGTTTTTGTGCAATTACATTTTGACCGATAACTCAGTTATCGATAAATTTATCGAAATATATCGAAGTTCAAATGAAACCTGGGGCCATCCCCTTTCGTTTGACACCCATATTGTAAGGTAATGTTAAGGTTTTTGTGCAATCAGATTTTGACCGATAACTCAGTTATCGATAAATTTATCGAAATATATCCAAGTTAAAATGAAACCTGGGGCCATCCCCTTTCGTTTGATACCCATATTGTAAGGTAATATTAAGGTTTTTGTGCAATCGCATTTTTACCGATAACTCAGTTATCGATAAATTTATCGAAATATATCGAAGTTCAAATGAAACCTGGGGCCATCCCCTTTCGTTTGATACCCATATTGCAGGGTAATATTAAGGTTTTTGTGCAATCGCATTTTGACCGATAACTCAGTTATCGATAAATTTATCGAAATATATCGAAGTTCAAATGAAACCTGGGGCCATCCCCTTTCGTTTGATACCCATATTGTAGGGTAATATTAAGGTTTTTGTGCAATCGCATTTTGACCGATAACTCAGTTATCGATAAATTTATCGAAATATATCGAAGTTCAAATGAAACCTGGGGCCATCCCCTTTCGTTTGATACCCATATTGTAGGGTAATATTAAGGTTTTTGTGCAATCGCATTTTGACCGATAACTCAGTTATCGATAAATTTATCGAAATATATCGAAGTTCAAATGAAACCTGGGGCCATCCCCTTTCGTTTGATACCCATATTGTAGGGTAATATTAAGGTTTTTGTGCAATCGCATTTTGACCGATAACTCAGTTATCGATAAATTTATCGAAATATATCGAAGTTCAAATGAAACCTGGGGCCATCCCCTTTCGTTTGATACCCATATTGTAAGGTAATATTAAGGTTTTTGTGCAATCGCATTTTGACCGATAACTCAGTTATCGATAAATTTATCGAAATATATCGAAGTTCAAATGAAACCTGGGGCCATCCCCTTTCGTTTGACACCCATATTGTAAGGTAATGTTAAGGTTTTTGTGCAATCAGATTTTGACCGATAACTCAGTTATCGATAAATTTATCGAAATATATCCAAGTTTAAATGAAACCTGGGGCCATCCCCTTTCGTTTGATACCCATATTGTAGGGTAATATTAAGGTTTTTGTGCAATCGCATTTTGACCGATAACTCAGTTATCGATAAATTTATCGAAATATATCGAAGTTCAAATGAAACCTGGGGCCATCCCCTTTCGTTTGATACCCATATTGTAAGGTAATGTTAAGGTTTTTGTGCAATCAGATTTTGACCGATAACTCGATAAATTCTCGTTTTTGAGGAACAAAAGCAAACGTCTGAACATCCAAACATCGCTACATATGTACATTTCTCGTTCATCCATAAACGAGCGGCCTATTGTGGTAAGCAGCGTTTGTCGCATTAGCCGGCATCAACAAGAATGGCCGGGTACCCGGGTACCCGGGCATTACCCGGCTGCCCGGGTAGTAAATGGGCCGGGTACCCGGGTACCCGGACAATACCCGGGTACCCGGGCAATACCCGAAACACCCGGGTACCCGGGCATTACCCGGGTACCCGGGTACACGGGTATCATCAGCTCTAAAAAAAATGAATTAAAATAACATAAAATAAAATAAAATAAAACAAAAAAAAAAAACAAAATAAATTAAATTAAAATTTAAGAAATAAATTTCAGATAAAATCCCTTTGTTTTAGGCATCCCTTAGCAAGTTTCTTTTTAAAAAGGCTTTCGAATATTTACCGTTAATGCCTGGAGATCAAAATGCGTTATTATTGGGGGCTCCAGCAGGCAAAATATTATAAGAGTATACCGAAACCCATCTGCCGCAACTACTTAACAGTTTTCCTCATTTTTATTGTTCTCCTTCTTTTTCTTTTTCTTATTCTTCTTCTTCTTCTTCTTGTATTTCTTATTCTTTAATATATCACTTTAAATTTCCAGTTTTCCAGTGGTATGGTATTGCCAGCCTCGAACTCACGATTTTTCTGTGTTCGCCAGTCAATTCTATACAGCTTTGAGCTATATGAAGTTAAAACTAAACCGAAACCGAAACGATTGAGTGATTGCAGTCGAAGGATGCGCGAACATAGACGAAGGTTTTACAGCATTAAACGTAAAAAGCATGTATGTGGAATAAATAAGCGTTTGCGTTGCCATTGCAACATATTTTTTATGATTGATTGTTGCATGATTAATATGGTTATAATGATCTACGTATTAGTATTTGTGCATTTATCACTGCCAAAAATTTAGTTGAGCACTAAACTACCTAGTACCCACATACATAAATGCCAAGACGCCGTTATCGCGATGCTGATGATTTGTGTTGGCTTTTGGGGGAACGAACGTGCGACTCGGTTATGACTCCGTACTTAAATTTCAAATTACAAACAATTTAACTTCATCAGCTCCTGTCAGCATATCGTCAGCATTCTTTTTGTCTAACAACCGCCATACCATGGAAAGGTCCAGCACCATCAGTGCGGAGGCACAACCGGCCGCTGCATGCCGCCAAATTTATGTCGCGCTTGTGTAAAACCGCCATCGTAATTATAAAGTGGCGTTATCTTCAAGCCCGTCTTTTCGGGTATAATCTTAAATTGCGGCTGATCGGTGCTAACTAGCATGGGGCGTTTCATTGAATGTTGCATGTAGTCGGTGGCGTGTGATGGCTGCGCAGCTCCCAAGTGACGACGCAGCGACGATGTGGTTGGCACATTCATTTTCTTGCACGGCTCGGGTTTTTCTTCGACATTCATTTGGCAGTTTTGTGCTGAATACTTATTCGGTTTATAAATGGAGAATATATTATTGATGAGACTTAGAGCGGAGTTACCACTGGCCGAGGGGTGTTGGCCTAAGGCGGTGGGCTGTTTGGTTTGCACCTCATGATCGGCATAGAAGTTGTTGTATTTGTAAGAGGGTAAACACTCAGTTACCGGATAAACTTTGTGAGTGCCACCGTAATTATAGCCGCGATGCAGTGGCGAGCCTACTTGCTCGTAAAACGGATAGACGCCGGCGTTGGAATTGTTGGCGGCATGCAGCAATGCGGAGCCGTCTGGCGCCGATGACGACTCCACTTGCGGTGGTGAGGGCATACCCTCGAGCAGCGATTTCTTTATCATCATGCGCTCCTGCTCACGATCGTGCATTGCGATGGGCTGACCGTTGTTGTAGCAGCCGACACTGACATTTTTCGCCTTCAAATTGCTCTGCATATTACGGCGCTGCATATCCAAGTCCACCGGGCTGGGTGGTTTATCCAATTCAGCCCAGTACTTCTCCAAATCGACATTAAAGTCTTCCAAGTCCATTTCGGTGGAGTCCGAGCATGTATCATCGTCGTAACGGCTGGGCGGCTGCACCTCTAACAGCGTTTTGCTGCGCGCCGGGCGCCGGTATTGTGAGCAGGCTGCTGCGGCATAGTGGTGTCCACTCGATGGTCCGGACGTGGATAGATAACGCTCATCTTCGTCTAAAAATTTATCTTGCATCAATAGCCGTTCGCGCTCGTCGCGTATAAAATGATCTAGGTCGGTATCGTAGGCGCGGCAGTGCGAATGCTCTTCCTCCTCGGCTGCCGGGTGGTGGCCGGGACAATGTAGTAGACGCGAACGCGACCTGGCAATATGGCGCTGTTGCTGGCGGTGGTAGCAATAGTCATCGGCGGCACAACAACAAACGACCGTTGGTGGTGGTGGCGGCGGCAATGGTTGCTCGCACTCGCGATCACTGTGACAGCGCTCACCACGCTCACCGCGTCCCGAGTGTATGGAGTAGCGCGAGGCCGCCGCCGCCGCCATACGTTGATGGCTGCCGCGTTCCCTTACCTCGGCCGCCGCCCAACAGTCGTCGCTGGTGGGGGCCGAGGCGGCGGAAGCGGCGCAGCTATGTAGGTTCCTGTTACTACCACCTCTGGCTCCAGCGCTATACATGCCGCCCACGGGCGTGCCACGACTGCTGCTGCTGCTGCGCCATGGGGCGCGCGGTTGGCCGACCGTCGACGTCGCCGCCGCCGCCGGATAGCTCGGATAGATGTCGTCCAGCAGACAATTAACGCTGGTGCAGCGCTCGCGTACGCAACATGAATGTGACGGCGCCGGTGGCGGTGGTGACATTTCCGGCGGTTCGTGAGCTCCATACACCAGCGTTTGTTCGTCCAAGCTGCTGCTGCAGTAGTAGCCCGCGGACTTGCGGAAGGCCTCGCGGCGCGTTGTACCTGCGGTTGCCGTAGACGGCGGCAGTTCATAGTCCATGACATCGAAGGGCTTTGTCCTCGATGTTGTGGCGGCACTAAATGAATACGATTTGGGCACATTGGTTTTTTTCAGTATGGATTGAGTGGGCGCGACAATGCTGCAGCTATCGTATGTCATAGCACCGGCACCACTCCCACCACCCATCACATAACAGCTCTGTGATTTGGGATATTGAAATTCTTTGCAGCTAATCGATCGGTGCAAGCCATAACCGGGTGAGCCTTCACCTTCACCTCGCTTACCTTTGTCGCCTAACTTCGCGCGCTCGCCCATCTTCCGGCCGTCCAATTCATCATCATCCTCGGCGAGATAGAATTCATCCTGTTCGCGTATGTTGCGCAATTTACGATACGTTCCATATTTTAGGCATTCGGGCACATAGTCCTCATCGAGATCTTCGGAATGATTCGAATATATGTTGTCGGTATACCAAGTGGGATCGAGTTGTTTTGGTTTCGGTTTAGTTTGTTGCATTTGATTTCGTTTCGATTGACGGTAACTTTCAAAGCAAATATTTTTCATTTTCTCTAATTTTTGTTCTCTTATGCGCTCCCAATTCTCCCAATTCTTATCGTTTTTACTTCTACCACTACTACCATTATAATAATCATAACCAGTTCCACCATAATAATCACCATTATAGTCGATATTTACATTTTTCGTACGTTCATATTCTGAGGCGGGTGGGGCGCTCGGCTCTTCACCACGACCACTCAAATTGTTATTGTAACTATTGTTGCCGCTTCCATCACCATTTTCGGAGACGACAATTCTTATTCTACGTTTGGTTTTATCGGTTACTTTTGATGACAGCGACGACTTGTGCGGCTTGTCAAGTTCCTCAGGCGGCTCTTTTGGCTGTCACACCTCTTGCAGGTATTTGACGGGGCAATAGCCTTGACGATTATCTGCTGAGCGCACCATTACCATACCATTGACTTCGTCACCCGTCTGAATGGAGTAAATGGAGAAAAAGTACTTATAAGTGAGGAGTAAATAAGTATGATTTAAATAATTGTATGTAAATGATTGGATTCTACAGTATATTTTCTTTCAATGTTGAAATGGTCTTGATCCTTCACCATGAGCATTGTCCCTCTCGCTCGCACTCTACTCACCTGTATGACTATCTGATCTCTCAGTAGCGTCATATTTTCGCCACGTTCGCCATCGGACACCTGCAAATTATGTGTGACTTGTAGCGGTTTCTCATTGGCATTCAAGCGCACACAATATTTAGATGGGAAGTAGCCGACACGTCCCAGCAATTTGCCCTGCCACCAATCTGGATCTGAGGTGTCAATAACTGTGACCTAAGAAGCAGTAGAAGAAATTATTTAATTTAATTATATATACTATTTATAGAAGTAGGTAGAGCCTTATAGGCAAACCGATATATACTCTTTTTAAATATTTGTCTACTGCTAAGTAGTTTTAGAGCAAAAATAATTTGCGCATTGTTGTTATTATTCTTAACCTAATAATTGTGTTCCATCTCAGTTTTTTTTTTTGTTCTTTCCAAACGTTCGCTTTGTGCTAAAAATTTGACTGAGAAAACCACATAAAAATGCTTATTTTTTAAACCTTACCTTTTTATTTACGTTATTTAGGTTTATAAAGCAAAGAAAGCTTTTGGCCGAAGTGTTTGATTATTACCAACATTCCCTTTTTCTTAGTCAAAGAAAGGAATGCATCGAAACGCAATGCTTTTTAATTGATGAAGTGATTCTTTCCCTTGCGCATATTTTCACATTTCAAGTTATATGTTGTTGTGTTTTCTATAAATTCCAATAAGCTTCACACATTCATCAAATCAATCTTAATTAACAGAAAAACCTTGAGCATGTTTTTTTTATTTTCACATTTCTTTTTTATTCTACCGTTCCAGGTATCCCTGAACACAAATCAATGCCAACTACACTTCAAGTATCTCTTGGCACATCAAAGGATTCTCGCTTTTTATGCAATGCCGATGAATTGTGAAATTGAAAAAAAGAGGTTGAGGTATATTCCTATAGATGTGTGCGTATACACACGCATGCATGCTCGTATATACCTACCCAGCAAAAAATCTATGCCTCATTTAAGAATTATTACAGAAGATTTAAAGCCTCACGAAATAAGGCCTGAAAATTTTAAGGGAAGCTAAATTGTATGTGCAAAGGCTCAAAATAAGGCAGATTTTCCTGTGTTGATGTCATCAGGCCATAAGGAATACTCTCTCTCTCTCTCCCTCTCTCTCTCTCTGAGAGCACACTTTATTCATAAGGCTTTTCCGCATACAAAATAAAGCTTAAGGTCTTATTATGGCCTGATAATCAGGCGGTGTATTTATACTTTAAAAATGCCTTATTAATAAGGTGTTTCTGTTTAGCTGCATAATTCAAATTTTTTGCGCAATTAAAGCGTTGCGACAATTTAATAATAAACAAGTAAGGAAGCCTAAGTTCGGTTGGAATCGAACATTAGATACTCAGCTGTATGCTTTCATAGTTTGTTTGCGTTTGATGGAAACACGGTGTATTTTATATAAAGGGAGTGCTAGATAAAGTGGGCGTAGCCACGCCCATTTTTAACACTTTTATCAGTCATCCAACTAAGCATATGAATATTATTCTTTGTGCAAAATTTCATTCCTTTATGAGTTAAAAAGATGTCACGTTACAAATTCCCAAAGGGTGTTCCAGAAATATCTTTGTTAAAAAGTAGGCGTGGTCATAAACCGATTTCAATAAATTTCTGCGTGTCTATTAACACAAGTTATAAAAGTTTATAAACCAAGTTTCGCCATAATATCCCAATTATTTGTCGAATTATGGGCTCCGAAATCTCGTATATTCCTTTGTCTAAAAAGAGGCGGTGCCACGCCCATTTTGCAAAATTTTTCTATCTCTTGTTTCCGGTCTATTGTGGAACTCATGCCACAAAATTTCAATGAATTATCTTTATATTTGACAAAGATATCGCTTAAAATGTTTCTATTAGGCCACTTTAGAATACCCATATATAAAAGTGGGCGTGGTCGTCAACCGATTTTGGATATTTTTCGTCCAAACATTTTCCTAAGAAAGTATATCACGCGATATATATATTTCATCGATATATCTTCAACGGTTTCTGAGTTATGAGTCATAAAACTTTCAATGTTTGCCCCTTAATAAGTGGGCATGGCACCGCCCATTTTCCAAAATTTTTATGTTTTTTGTTTTATGTCCATAGTTGGACTCCTGCCATAAAATGTCAATATTATATCTTTATATTTGGCAGAGATATTATTAGGTCACTTTATAATACACATATATAAAAGTGGGCGTGGCCGTTAACCGATTTTAACAATTTTCCGTCCAAAGGTTTGCCTAAGTAGGCAAATCACGCGTACCAAATTTCATCGATATATCTTCAACCGTTTCTGAGTTATAACATATAAAACTATCAATGTTTGACCCTTAATAAGTGGGCGTGGCACCGCCCATTTTCCAAAATTTTATCAAATTTCTTCATAGGGGCCTGAGCTCAACACGTGGGTAAAATTTCATCGCTCCAGCTATATTAGTGACTGAGATACCAAATTTCCGATTTTTTCTATATAGGAAAAGTGGGCGTGGTAATGGTCCGATTTCGCCCATTTTCAATACCAACCGTCCCAGTGTCGATACCAACTTACATTTCAAATTTCATCAAAATATCTAAATTTTTGCGCGAGTTAGAGTGTTTACAGGCGGACGGACGGACGGACAGACGGACGGACATGGCTCAATCGATTTCTCTTTTCACCCTGATCATTTTGATATATATAAGTCTATACCTACCTCGATTATTTCATTCTGTTACAATCCACCGTTATGTGATTAAAACTATAATACTCTGTGTACTAGTACAGCTGAGTATAAAAATATATTCTGCTAGGGTTGAAGCGTTATTATTCATACATTTATATACCTATGTACATGTACATATATATCGGAAAGATATAAGCGCGAGCATTTAACCACTTAACACTTGATTGCATGTCAGTTGAAAATGGACTGAGGCGACAATACGCAATTTTTACGTTTGCCATATATTGTACCTTGCTCATAAAAATTCAATTTCCTTTCTCTCTCTTTGGGATATGTTAAAATGAAGTATTAAAACATTTGGAGCAGAGCGAATGAGTGCAAGCAGCGCTGCCAGCGTATTCCAGCTTAACAACTTAGCTTCAGCTTAGGCTTATGAGTCTATTTGCTGGGTATATATGTACGTGCATGTATACATATTTCACGCTGCCAATAGCACTTTCGATTTACACAAGTAAAAACCACACTCTGCAGGAGCTTGGTCTGTTAGTCAGCAAATAACTTGCGCAGTAAAGTCAATAATTGCTGACTGAAATTTCTAACTCAAAACTAGTGCGAGAGTAATAAAAAACGAAAGTAATCTACTTAATGGTAGTCAGACTCTCATTAATACAAAAAGTGACGTATTCATTGGTTATGCATTTAAAATTTTTTAATGGCCATAACTATTTAATTTCTATAAGTAATCAGTTTTTCAGAAATATTGCTTAAAAATGAAATACCCTAATGTACCTATCTCCCATATTAGTGTGGCACATAGCATATTAAGTTGCAATCAGCTCGAAGTGTTTTCAGTGGCCACAAAACAAAAGAAACAACAACGCAAAACCAACAATAAACAAAGAAACAAAATACTCAACGGTTGCAGCAATTACCCGCAAAAGGTATCAAAATTGCTGTGTTGTGCCTTGGCGCCGGCGCTTCACTAAATAAATAACTAAATAGTTGTGGCACTTTATTTTCCTTGTTTTTAGTGTTCGCATTTAAAACTATCAACTGTGGCAACAAGAAGCATTGTATTGCATGTATCCTGTCTTGATTGTCTTGTTTGTCTGCTTCAAGTACCGATGGTCTGTTTATCGATTTGTTTCGATTTTTATTGTGTATTTTCTCAGTGGAAGTATCAATTTTGTATTTGTTGCTACTCGTGTTGGTATGTTATTCTTATTTATTTCGCTTGCAGCATTTTATTTGTTTTCTAGTTCCTCGTTATTTGGTTTCTAGTTTCCGTTTCCTCTTTTACATCTGATATACAACATTTATACACAAATGTATGTATGTATGTAAGTATGTATGCACAACACCGCTAAAATTGTCTGGCGTAGCATTCCTTGTAATATTGATTTTATGCTTGGCTCGTGATTACCATCAGCGATTTTACAGCACCGTACAACCAAAATAGATAACTATCACCACAACAACTATAATTTGTGCAAGCACAATTACGTAGAATAAACATTATATTAACTAGTTACAACAACAAACCAAGTTAACGAGTTTGTTTTTCTTTTGGTTAAGGGTAATTTTTTAGTTCAATCAGTTATTTGATTGTTTTTAATATCTTTCATGAATATGAAGTGCTTTTATATATATATATGTAGTTTTGGTCGCTTATCTGTCTATCGGCTTGTATGAGCGAAAGCTAGTCCCAGTTGTTGAGATATCAGATTGAAATTCGGTATTACGTTTGTAGAACTGATCAGCACCCTAATCAGACCGTTATAACCTATAGCTCCCATCCGATTGTTAGGAAGTAAATAGTATTTTTGGGCATAAATCCTTAATTTAAGCAGCCATGATCTATCTAGTGGGTGTCATACTATGAAAAATTATCGAGCGCTTTTTAGGGAGCGAAGAAGTGATCCCGACCTGTTCAAACGTCGAACAAAATACGATATTTTTTTAGATTGCATGCCCCTAGAAGGGTGAGTGTTCTATACATGGCTTGGAAAAGATAATCAGAACGCTCTCTAAATTATCGAATAAAAGCCAGTTTATGAATAATTTTGCCATCACTTTCCTGTTCATTACGGGGCAATGCATAAGATGTTGTCTATTGGGCATGTATGGGTATGATCTGGAATCATTTCGCCCAAAGAATACTGTTGCAATATGTGATTTAATTAATTTTATTTAAATTTTATTTAAGTTTTACTTATTTAAGTATCAATTGCATTTTTTACCCTGTCGAAAATGCAATCAACCAAAAAGCACATACACATTACTTAGTTTTCATTGGCTTGAACATATACGCGTTTAAAATTAAATAGTATGTGTCTGATTGTATGCATAAATCAACTCATATACAGACGTATGTATATTCTTATGTACTATTTTATTTTATACGCTGGTTGCATTATTTAATGATTTTCCTTTGACTACCCTTATAGTATTACTTTGTTGATTATTTCACTTTTATTGCGGTTAACCAGAATGAATCTCATAAAGGTTTTGCTTGTGCATACGTCCAAAAACATATATACAAAACAACTTCATACATATATCTATACACAGTAAAAATTATAGTTTATTTCTAATATCATTTGGTACTTAATTTAATCATTTCTGGAATTAAATATGAATTTTAATGCCAAAAAGTCTTATCTTAAAACTATGAGAAGTTTTACAGTTTTATTCATTCCAAAATAGTTAAAAACAAATCTTAAAAAGTATAAAAAATGTCTCTCTCTCAATTATATTGCCATCAAAGTATTTTTGGTTTGAAACAGGGACCGTAACGATTATCATTTTTATAAAAAAAATCATTTTTAATCGTTATAATTTGATTTTTATTTTTTCGATGAAATTTGATCGATATTTTATGATTTTTATTTTTTCGATCAAAAATATTTTTTATTATTGGATTTAAATTTTTCCGATCATAATAAACTCTAAAAACTTGTTTTTTTTTTTGGAAATTTTGTTCTCAAATAGAACTGCGCCAATGTTGGCACAATCGTCAACTTCAAGCCATCAAATATAGGATTCACTAACGTTTGAAAAAGTTTACTATGATCGGAGAAAAAATAAAAAAATATTGATTAAAGTTGATCGGAAAAATTTAAATCCAATTATAACAATTATTTTTGATAGAAAAAATTAAAATCATAAAATATCGATCAAGTTTCATCGGAAAAATTTAAATCCAATAATAAAAATTATTTTTGATCGGAAAAATAAAAATCGTAAATAATGGTTATTTAAAAATTTAAAAAATAAAAATCTTCAGAATAAAGATGAGGTCATATTAGGATAGAATGTGCTAAAATCATTATATTGGCATACTTGCATTTTACTGTTAACCAAGATTTCATAATGATTTTTTCATCCGAAAAAATGAAAATAACGATTAAAATCAGTCGCTGGTTTGAAATCAAAACCAAAAAAATATTAGAAAAAAAAAATACATATCAGAAAAAAGACAACAAATTATACAAAATGTTTCTTATATTTAGTGAAATAAGAAGAACAAATTAAACTTATTAAAAGCGCAAAGCGAATTCTGCATGCCTGATGGATCAATTGTATGAAGTAAGTAAAACAGGAGATTTGTTAAATATTATGAGGGTAAAATTGGTTTTATTTTTTTCAGTCATAAGGCAGTTGAGGTTCTAAATATGTGCATCAATAGATATTACTGCAAGACCGCGACGGTGCTGAGTTTTTTGTGGACAATTTTGCCACCTGTTTTTTATTGAAGGTAGTGATTTTTTTGCCGCTGGCCGCTCTGGTGCAGTGGGTAGAGTGCTCGCGTGCTATACCAGAGGTCTCGGGTTCTAACCCCAGTCTGGACAAATACCAAAAAAAAATTTCTAATTAAATAAAACCCAATTATTGGGGTTTTAGATATAGCGGCCACCTCTCGGCAGTGGGCGGCATACCCTCCGAGTGTATTTCTGCCATGAAAAAGCTTCTCCCAAAAAATGCATTCGCCGTTCGGAGCCGGCATAAAACTGTAAGTCCCTCCAATTAGTAGGAAAAACAAAAGGAGCACACCTCGAATTAGGAGAGAAGCTCAGCCATAAAACTCGTGAGCAAAGAATTTAACTATATATGTATGTATGTATGTACATATCGTATCTTTCAAAAGTACTTAATTAAAAATTTTTATACCATTTGCAGCTCATTTTATTTACTCTAAAATGTTTTTGTCAATATCGTGTGATTAATAAAATAAACTATTGTATTTATAGTAGAATAAGCTATATTTAACCTCTGTTGTATTATTATCTCAAATAAAATGAATATACCTACATACATATCCCTTAACCAAAAATTTAACTTTACTAAATACCAAAAATATTCTAAAAATAATCAATATTTGGTTTTGATTTAATTCCAATAAAGTGTTAATTTGACACCAAGAACAATTTCCGTCTCTCAATATTCTCTTACTTTTTTTAAACCAGAATGGTTTTCATTATTAGGTATGTTAGTGTCTAGCACGAAATTACTATTTTTATACTCAGCTGTACTAGTACACAGAGTATTATAGTTTTAATCACATAACGGTGGATTGTAACAGAATGAAATAATCGAGATAGATATAGACTTATATATATCAAAATGATCAGGGTGAAAAGAGAAATCGATTGAGCCATGTCCGTCCGTCCGTCCGTCCGTCCGTCCGTCTGTAAACACTCTAACTCGCGCAAAAATTGAGATATTTTGATGAAATTTGGAATGCAAGTTGGTATCGAGACTGGGACGGTTGGTATTGAAAATGGGCGAAATCGGACCATGACCACGCCCACTTTTCCTATATAGAAAAAATCGGAAATTTAGTATCTCAGTCACTAATATAGCTGGAGCGATAAAATTTTACCCACATGTTGAGCTCAGGCCCCTATGAAGAAATTTTATGAAATTTTGGAAAATGGGCGGTGCCACGCCCACTTATTAAGGGTCAAACATTGAAAGTTTTATGAGTCATAACTCAGAAACCGTTGAAGATATATTGATGAAATTTGGTAGGCGTGATTTACTTACTTAGGCAAATGTTTTGACGGAAAATTGTCAAAATCGGTTGACGGCCACGCCCACTTTTATATATGTGTATTATAAAGTGACCTAATAAAAACATTTTAAGCGATATCTCTGTCAAATATAAAGATCTATCACTGAAATTTTGTGGCATGAGTCCAACTATGAACATAAAACGAAAACCACAAAAATTTTGGAAAATGGGCGGAGCCACGCCCACTTATTAAGGGGCAAACATTGAAAGTTTTATGAGTCATAACTCAGTAACCGTTGAAGATATATCGATGAAATTTGGTACGCATGATATATTTACTTAGGCAAATGTGTGAACGAAAAATTACCAAAATCGGTTGACGACCACGCCCACTTTTATATATGTGTATTATAAAGTGGCCTAATAAAAACATTTTAAGCGATATCTTTGTCAAATATAAAGATAATTCATTGAAATTTTGTGACATGAGTTCCACAATAGACCGGAAACATAAAATAGACAAATTTTGGAAAATGGGCGTGGCACCGCCTCCTTTTGGACAAAGGGATATACGAGATTTATTAGCCTTTAACTCGACAAATTATTGAGATATTATGACGAAACTTGGTTTATACACTTTTATAACTTGTGTTAATAGACACGCAAAAATTTATTGAAATCGGTTAATGACCACGCCTACTTTTTAACAGATATTTCTGGAATACCCTTTGGGAATTTGTAACGTGACATCTTTGTAACTGGAAGTCATAAAGGAATTAAATTTTGCACAAAGAATAATATTGATATGCTAGTTGGATGACTGATAAAAATTTAGAAAATGGGCGTGGCTACGCCCACTTTATGCAGCACTCGCTTTATATAAAGTACACCGTGTTTCCATCAAAGGCAAACAAACAATGAAAGCATACAGCTGAGTATCTAATGTTCGATTCCAATCGAACTTAGGCTTCCTTACTTGTTAATTTTTAATTTTTATACTTTGGAATAAGCGGAAAAATCCAATTAGCTCATACAGCGATGGTAGATGTGATAGCTATTTCGAAGAAAAACCACTTTCTTCATCATCAGACATCTTCTCGGGAGCACACCAGGCTTTGAACCTACGCTCCAACCATCAGTAGTCGAATATTATTAATATTGGAGCGTAGGTTCAAAGCCTGGTGTGCTCCCGAGAAGATGTCTGATGATGAAGAAAGTGGTTTTTCTTCGAAATAGCTATCACATCTACCATCGCTCTTATTTAACAAAGATCTCACTGATTTATTTTATTTAACCGCAAAATTGATAAATTTAAATATTTTTGCTTTAAATATTTTACCGGCTTCCGTAAGTAAAAAGTACTCTAAATAACCAATATTAATTTTATAACATTTTACAAATTTTTTTAGATCTTCTTTTTTTACTTTTTCCTTTATTTCAATTTACTAACTTTTTTGTGTACTTTCATTTATTTACACGTTCACACATTCGCTTGTTGAAATATTTTATTTGAAATTGGCTCAATTTATGTATTTATTTCGATTTTTTGTGATAACCAATTTATTAGGTGATTTTTTCTTTTATTGAGCACTTTTAGTTATTGGTTTGTTGCTTTTTATTTCTTAATTTTTTATCAATATTGCAATCGGGTTCGTTGGTTTAATGGTTTATTTTATAGTTTAGGAAGTTATTTAGCAAATTTGTAAATTATAAATCATATGGTTTTGAAAAACCTATAAACACTTTTTTGCATGTTCGAAATGAAATTGGATGATGATGAATAATATTTGTGCAAAAATGAAAGCTTAGTATACCATCGATATTTATGATTAATGCAATTAGAATTATGTATGTATTTGAGCTTGGAATTTGTATGTATGATTGTATACAAAGATTTATTAGAAACCTATTGTATTATACCCCAAAATGTCTATATCTGAACAATCCGTTGTACGTTCTAGTGGTTCCATTTAGCCGATTTCGACAAATGATCAATTTTAAATAAGAAAATTTGAGATATTTTAAAAACTGCGGGACTAGTTTGCGTTCACAAAGACGGACATACAAACAGATAGACGTACAGGGCTTAATCGATTCGGCTCATGTTTCTAATTATTAGGGAAGCTAAAAATATGCAAATGCATATTGCATATGCAAATGCATATTTAGACCTAAAATGCGTATTTACGGTCAAAATGCATTTCGTGCTTATTTTGGCACTTAATCGAGCAATATCGAAAAATATTAAGCTGGAAACATCTTATCTGTGGTTAATTCAGATAGTTCCATAATACAAACAAGGCAACTTAACTATTGATCTGGGCCCCGGAGCGGAGCATTTTTCCTTATAAAAATTCACCACGACAAACACTAAGTTCTTGTATGCTGATCAGAGCCTCGAAGCAAACCCAGAGTAAAAAAACGTTACTCGATACTACACGGTCAATATTAATCGTTTTCCCATATAAGAGCTTTTTCTCGGAAAACCGACAAAAATTCACACTGGAAAATATAGTAAAGCATACAATAGTTCAATGCAACCCTGCGCAATATTAATGGAATGGTTTAGTTTGATTTGTAAAAAGATCTCATGTATTTACATAAATACAAATCTAAAATTAATTTAAAGTATTATATAGTATTTAAAAGAAATTTTTAAATGGGGAAAATGTGAATTGTACGTTACAGTTCTTACATTATTATTATTTTGCAAAACTCGTTAAATAAAAATCTAAGGTTTAAATGAAACTAGAGTGCTGCCTACTGTCGAAATTCGACAGTTTTCTAAATGTTTTCTTATGACTAAGGTGCAACTATAGTTTTTGTATAATTGTTTGTTGCTAATGTCACCGCTACTATTTTGTTGTTTGTGTTGGTGTCGTTGTCGTTACTTGTCTTCACAATTCTCCTACATATGAACTTCTATCTATCTATTTCTACTCTTTTCTTTCCTAAATTTCTTTCCTACTTATTCTTTCTTATTCTTTCTTATCCTTCTTATTACATAACTTTGTGTTGTGCTCAAAAGCATGCAACAACAACCACACGTCAATTTTCCAACGACGATTGTGGACGTATTTTCCAACCAATTTTCATGAAAATTGGCGCAATTCTATTTGAGAGCAATTCCTTTCTAAAATCGGTTCAGTAGTTTCGACGGAAAAGATGGAACAAAATTTATGTTAGCGTATTAATAATATAGATACCTCAATGAACTTTCTTAAAATAACTGTAAAAACCCGTATTGTTGTTGTTGTCGTTACTACTTTACTTCTTTATTCTTCTACGTAAATGAATTTCCTTAAAATAACGGTAAAAAACCTTATTGTTGTTGTTATCGTTGTTTCTAGTCTTCCTAATTGCTTCTTTCTATTTCTCGACGTTCATTTTCCCCCTTTCTTTCTTACTTTTTCTTTTTTATTCTACTTATTCCGTCTATTTCTTTTTGTTATAGTGCTTCTTCTCATTGTCACTGCTAATATGTTGTTGTTGTTGTTACTCGCCCTACTAATTCTTCTAACTACATACATACATACATATGTACAATATATGTACATAATTGTCTCATCCTATTTCTACTTTATTTATTATTTCTCATCCTACTTATTCCTTGCCATTATGTTTTTGTTGTAGTAATTTTGCTACCTTTTTACGTTCCTACTTCTTTGAAACTACACACCACATCCAGCCAAACATGTTCAGAATTGCGTGGTTTGGTGAAAACGCACAAAGTCAGCTACATATGCTTGCGCATTGAGACAGCTCTGCTGTGTGCAAAAGCCATGCAACAACAAGCACACGGGAATTTTCCAACGACGATTGTGGGCGCATTTTCCAACCAATTTTAATGAAAATTGGCGCAGTTCTATTTGAGAGCAATACCTTTCTAATGGTGTGCTTAGTTTTAAAATCGGTTCAGTAGTTTCGACGGAGAAGAAGGAACAAAATTTATGTTAGCGTATTAATAATATAGATACATACTTTTTTTGAGCATATTTCAAGTATTTTTTAGGCATATATGCATATAATAAGATTTTTTCGTGCATACCCAGCAGGGTTTTTCCATATTTTGGTAATGGCTTGAACTTGTATTCAATGAAATAACGCACTACAAATAGCGAAGAAACACTCCTTCGCTTACTTTGCTCATTACTTGTAATGCGAAAGTTTTAAAATAATTATTTTTTCGCTTACTGTTAATGCAGAAAATAATCGAAAATGTTTGGAGTACTGCCGTTATTTTTTTGCAAACGCTTTGCTTTGATTTTAATTTTTCTACACTCAAAAAAAAAATTTCTCTCGATCAAAGACATAATTTTCCTTATTTTGAACACGCGTCTAAATACAAAATTTTCTTTGTTTTGTGTAAATTTTCTCAAAAATGTGGAAAAACATAAAAAAACATTCAAACAAATTCGTTGTCATGGGGATTTGTATGGGAATTTAATTTCTCAAAATTAAAGAAATCAAGTCTTCAAAACAAGGAAAGTTGGGAATGGAATGGCGCTTAAAGAATTTTTCATTATTTTAATGTATGAATTTTTTCAAAACAAGTATATGAAACCATGGTAACGCATGTAAGAACAATATTTTATAAACCTTTTAACATGTTTTAAGGAAAATTTACTCAAAACAAAGAAAGTAGTGTTCAAAATAGGTAAACAATTTCTTTGACCCCTCCATATATTTTTTTTCTCTCAGTGTAAATAGCAGTTTTGTAAAGCAAATTACCCTCATTCTCGTTTATTTTGCCAGTTTTCATTATAAAACTGTCGTGGTTAGTCGCGTTATTCCATCGTTGAAATTTTTTTAAATAAGCCAATAGCTGTGAAAATACATGGTGTAATAATTATTATTCAAATAGTGTTTTTTAACACGCTTTTATTAGTTTCACCTGTATGTATGTATGTATGTAACTTCTTGCTTAGGTTATAACCACCGCTATGTTCCAACAGATGGCGCGCGTGTATTTATATTTTTAAAATATTCACTTATTTTTAAATACATTTTGCAAAGAATGTTTTGATTCTTTATTCATTCTGTTTGCTATTTGTTTTCGGCATAAATTGCTCACTCATAGTTTTAAAATTATTTTTTCGCTTACCGGTATTGCATAAAATAAGCGAAAAGATTTGTAACATTGCCGATATATTTTGCAAAGCCTACATTGATTTAAATTTTTGTAAATAGCAATTTTGTAAAGCAATTTACATTCATTCTCGTTTATTTTGCCAGTTTTTATTATAATACATTATTGATTACTATATTGGATTGTGTGATATATGCAATTACTTATACCAGTGAAAGAACTTATTACTTGTAACAGCTTATTTTTTCCAATATTAGTAGCGATTATATAATTCATTATTGTCTACAATATTGTAAGACAACACCGCCAATGACATGCCTATGTTAAAGTAATGCAATCCGTATTCGAAAGTGTAAGCGATGAATCAAGATTTCTCGATGATTTTACCCATTACATGTAAGAGAAAGCCCTGCTGGGTATTTACGAGCATATTTCAGTTATTTTTCGGGCATACTAGCATGCATATATTGAAATTTTTCGTGCATATTTTTAGCTTCCCTACTAATTATATCGGTATATAATTTTGTTGGCCAAAATCCTTCCCATTCTGATACTTTAAATAATCTGATTTTGGCCAAAGTTACTTACAATACCCTTTAATTTTCATATACATATAAGTTATAAAACTAAGCTTTCCATTCATTTTACGAACATGTACCTATTCCACATTGCCTTTTCCTCATACTAATTGGTTAGTTAGTTGGTTTTTAATTAGTTACATTTTCCTTTTAACTTTTATAAATTTAACATTTTTTCTATGTATTTTTTCGTGCTGTTTCCTTATTTTTGTATATTCTTTGTATTTTTTACTTTTGCTTCGGTAAAGTTGTTGGCTGTGCAATTCAGTTTTTTGTGCCTCTTTCTGCATGCAAAAGCTATATTTTTGCTTTGTTTTCATGTTATCAAAGCGCAGTGAGTGCTTTTGCTTTTAAGCTTTATGAGAAGTTAGTTCTAATTTTATTTTAATTAACATTTTTTTTCTAATTGTTGTTGCGTATGTAAGTGGAAGGGTACGGTGTGTTAACTTAATTAAAAAGAACCTCTACTAATGACTCAGTGCTGAATGAGCAATGTAGAGAGTGGTACCTACACCTTGCCATTTAAAGAGAAACCATAGGTTTATAGCGGTTAGTACATCTACGTAGATACTTTTTCTATTAAACTTACAATGAGTGAAAGGCATAAAAAATGCAAGAATGATTTTACCGCTTTAAAAACACAAGCACACAATTGTACTTGCACAAGCTTTTTTTGCTTGAAAAGTAAAAACATTCATTATCTTTGAGATAATTTTTTTACTCACCTTATAGCCGGCTTTCAGATCCAACTCATCAGCATGACGTGCCTTGAAGTTATATAAAATGACGTACAAATTTGTTGGCAATAAACGGTGAGATTTCTGTTGAGGGCGTTTGGAAAATAAATTGAAACTTTTATAAGCACTAGATACATGTTTTTGCTTTTAAAAGTAATAAAAATAAATTTTTTTCTATAAAATGAACTCGTAAAAAAACAAACATCTATAAAACTGTTATCGTTGCTGTACTGAAAAGCTGAAACTGGAAAATGATATAGATACTTACATACGTACAAATTACGCTTTTTTTATTTAATTTAATTTGAACACAATATCACACACAAACAAAAAACAACCAAAATAAAAATACCTGAACATGTCTTACTGGTGAGGGGCATGGTGAAGTGCTCGCCGATGATTGTGATTTCTCCATTTCGTCCGGTAGATCGACACTGCCGCCGCGCATGCCACGCGTTGCATAGAGCAATTTACGGCCCGGATGCGATGGACTGGAAGGCGCTGTAAATGCACGTTGTAATGCTGCATTAAATTTTATCATTACAATGAAGCGAAAGTTGAGAAGGTGTAATTTGCGGCGGTGACATTGGAAAGTGGGTAAAGGTGGTAAGTATTTGTAAAGACAAAGGGAAATGTTGAGGAGTGGTTTGTGTTTTTTTTGTTCAGTAGTGGTGATGGTGAGTGGAAACAGGTGTGTTTGTTGGTCACGAGTGGGTAAGTGGTTGGTGAGTAGGTTGTAGGTGAATAGGTGGTTGGTGGGTAGGCAGGTGATAAGTCATTGTAAAGAGCAAGTAAATGTAGAGATCGTGTTGGTTTGGGAACAGTATAGAGTTGTGGAAAGTAGACAGAAGTAAGCAAAAATAATGGAGATTAGTGGTAAAAGTGATAACGAGTTGTTTTTGTAGTATGTAAAGATTTTAAATTTTTTAATTTCATGTAAATTTTTTTATTTTTTTTAGTTTTTTTTTTTAATATTTTTTATTTTTTTTTTATTTTTTTTTGTTTTGTATTTTTTTTGTATTCCAATTTCCGTGTTGAATTTCCACGATACATTTTTTTGATGTTTGTGTTTCCGGATGTTTTGTTTCAAATATGCAACAGAGATGTTGTATGTGGTTGTGTGCCGACGCATACATGATTTTGCAATTTTGTTGTTGTTGTTGTTGTTGTTGTTGTTGTTGTTGTTGTTGTAAATGGTAGATACATGTTGATGTGCGATTGTTAAGTGGTGCGTGCAGTAAGAAAAGTTGTTGGAAAAAGAGAAGAACAAACAATAAAAAAGAAAATAGCACAAGAATTAAATGAAAAGTATGTATAAAGTACGCGCATAAGAATGCATAAGTGTTAAACTTTGTCGAATTGAGCTTTTTAAATTTTTTACAAAATCATGTTGGTATGATGGAAACAATACTTATTTTCTCATTCTCATTAAGCCAATGTTAGACGGAAAGAAATTAACAAGAAAAGAGCAGATGAACTTGATAATATATAACTTTTTGGTTGCTTGTTTTTCCGACAGGGTAGGAATATGATGTATTGTGGAACGATTTTCCGTCATCCCTTGTCAAGTTTGGTTTGGAGACAAACCGGTTTCGGCTAATATGCGCCATCTTCAGTGTCTTCTTTCGTTCTGAGTTATTTTCTGTAAGTTCGATAGCATTTATAGTAACTAACTTCCGTCGTTTTGTTCAGGTACTTCGTGTTCATGTGATGTGTTCGTGCATTCGTGCGTTCGGGTGACGTGTGTGTGTGTGTGTGAGTCTGTGTTGTGTGTTTAGGTATGCAAATCTATTTTTTTGTCATATTTTCATTATTGTACCCTCATTAACCAAGTAGGTAAAAGTCCGTTATTGTCCGTTTGTGTGTTGTTTTGTTTATGTCGGTTTTAGGTCTTTTGTCCTCTTTCGGGTATATTAGCTTAAGCGGTTCAAATAATGTATCCGATGCGGTGTTTATTTGTTCATTTATTATTTTACCTACGAATGTTTTTTGTTTGTATATCTCCATATTTTCTAATATGTTAAGTCGTCTTCCTTTATGCTGTATGTGGAGAATTTTAGCTGTTTTTCCTATTTTCATGGGTGTACACTTGTTTTCTGCCATGTGGTTGGCGAAATTTGATTCCACTGTCGTTGATGATTTTCTTATTTTCTTATTGTAATCCCTTATGTGTTCTCGATATCTCGTCCTGATTTGGCGTCCTGTTTGTCCTATATAACTGTTTTGGCATTCGCAAGTCAATTTGTATACGCCTTGTTTGTCAAAGAGGTCTTCCTTGTTAATGTTGTTTCGTAGAAGTTTTCCCATATTGTTCGTCGTTTTAAATGCTGCATTAATGTTATATTTTTGGAAAACTTTAGCCAACTTGTAAGATGTTGCTCCGGTATATGATAGGACTGCCCATTTCTTCTCTTCTTTTTCTTTGGTTTCTGACTTTCTAGAATTTATGTTTTTTTGTATTTTCTTCACTAAACTTTTTTGATATCCGTTGTTCTCTGCGATTGTGTATATTGTGCTCAGTTCCTTGTTGTAAGCTTCTTTTTCTAACGGGGTTCGTTCAAGTCGTGTTAATAAATGTCTGAAAGCGGCGTTCTTGTGCTGTTGAGGATGGTTAGATTTATTGTGTATTATTGTATCTGTTGCTGTGGGTTTTCTGTATATTTCGTAAGTAAATTTGTTAGTCTCTTTGTTTATTTTAATTGTTAGGTCCAGGTAGTTGATTTTTCCATTTTTCTCTGTATCCATAGTGAATTTTATATTTTTGTGTTGGCTGTTGAGGTGCTCCAAAATTTGTTCTTCTTTATTTCCCGATATTAGGCAGATGATGTCATCTACATACCTGGCATAAAAATTGACACCCAAATTTGCCGTCAGTTCTTCCATATAAATTTCCTCCAAATGTTGCATAAATACTTCCATAAGGATAGCTGATGTGGGGCTACCCATGCCTAGTCCGTGAGTTTGTCTGTATATTTTATTGTCAAATTTAAAATAATTCTGGTCCAGGGTTATTCTCAGCGTATTTACTATCTCTGTAGCAATGTCTTTGTTCGTTTTCTCTGTCAGTATTTTAGTTAAAGTTTTTAGTGTTTCCGTCGTTGGTATCGAAGGGTATAGATCCTTCACGTCAAATGATACCAGTTTTGAGTCCTTGGGTACGTTCAGGTTGTTCAGTTTGTTGACTAGTTCCGTCGTATTTTTGATTGTGTATTTATTGGATAGGTCTAGTTTCTCGGTTAGTAGCTTGTTTAGGTGTTTTGATAGTCTATATCCTGGTGCCGACTTATGGTTTACTATTGGTCGCATAGGTGTTCCTGCTTTGTGGATTTTAGGTAGTGCGATCAGTGACGGGGCCGATGGATTCATTGCCGTGAGAATGTAGGTCATCTTGTTGTCTATTATATTCTTTGCTTGTTTTATTGCACGCTTTATTGCCATTTGGTATTCTTCCGTTGGGTCTTTCCTTATCACTCGACAGCCCATTTCTTTGATGAGTTGACCCGTTTTTGCGGTGTATTCCTCTTCGTCCATTAGCACCGTTGTATTTCCTTTGTCTGCTTTTGTTGCTATCACCTTATTATCGATTAGTTTCTTCCTTAATACTTTTGCCGTTTTATTGTCGTCCGTTGCCATTTCATTTCCAGCAGCTTTTATACTCTTTTCGATTATGCGTCTGCATAGATGCCTTGCGTGCTCCTGTTCTTCGTTTGGTACTAGTGATATGGCCATCTCCGTGTCTGCAATAGTGTTCTCTACGTCTTTTTTTCTATCGTAGCTTTCGATATTGTACTTCAAACCTTTTTGTAGTAGCTCTGTTTCTTTGGCGTTGATGGAAAGATTCGTTAAGCTAACAAATCTTGGATGGAATGATGTTTTGTTCTGTTGTGAGCCTTTTTTGTTGTTGTTTTGTTTTGTGTCAAGGTCCTCCAGTTTTTTGCTGAGTTTTTTGTATTTGTGTTCCATGGCCTTTTTGATCTCCTCCTTTATAGTGTCTAACGTTTCCATAAGGCAACTAACTAGGTTGTTTTCCATCAGCTCCAGGTGGATGCGTAGTAGTTCCTCATTTATGCGCTCCTTCTTTGCGTGTTGGTTCCTGATCTCGCATCTGAGGAAGCTGTTCTCTGCTTTCCGTATAATTTTGCGTTTATCCTCGCTGTTCACTTTGTGCCCTATTTGCGCGTATTTTGGAATGAGTTTGGTCTTTAGACATTCCTTATTAAACCATATGTTGGCTTTTGTGTTGTGTATTTTCTGTAGCCGCCTTTTGTAAGCTGTCAGTAGAATATTTGTCCGGATTTGATGTGCCTGACTGGCATTATTAATAACTTTTTGGTTGCTTGTTTTTCCGACAGGGTAGGAATATGATGTATTGTGGAACGATTTTCCGTCATCCCTTGTCAAGTTTGGTTTGGAGACAAACCGGTTTCGGCTAATATGCGCCATCTTCAGTGTCTTCTTTCGTTCTGAGTTATTTTCTGTAAGTTCGATAGCATTTATAGTAACTAACTTCCGTCGTTTTGTTCAGGTACTTCGTGTTCATGTGATGTGTTCGTGCATTCGTGCGTTCGGGTGACGTGTGTGTGTGTGTGTGAGTCTGTGTTGTGTGTTTAGGTATGCAAATCTATTTTTTTGTCATATTTTCATTATTGTACCCTCATTAACCAAGTAGGTAAAAGTCCGTTATTGTCCGTTTGTGTGTTGTTTTGTTTATGTCGGTTTTAGGTCTTTTGTCCTCTTTCGGGTATATTAGCTTAAGCGGTTCAAATAATGTATCCGATGCGGTGTTTATTTGTTCATTTATTATTTTACCTACGAATGTTTTTTGTTTGTATATCTCCATATTTTCTAATATGTTAAGTCGTCTTCCTTTATGCTGTATGTGGAGAATTTTAGCTGTTTTTCCTATTTTCATGGGTGTACACTTGTTTTCTGCCATGTGGTTGGCGAAATTTGATTCCACTGTCGTTGATGATTTTCTTATTTTCTTATTGTAATCCCTTATGTGTTCTCGATATCTCGTCCTGATTTGGCGTCCTGTTTGTCCTATATAACTGTTTTGGCATTCGCAAGTCAATTTGTATACGCCTTGTTTGTCAAAGAGGTCTTCCTTGTTAATGTTGTTTCGTAGAAGTTTTCCCATATTGTTCGTCGTTTTAAATGCTGCATTAATGTTATATTTTTGGAAAACTTTAGCCAACTTGTAAGATGTTGCTCCGGTATATGATAGGACTGCCCATTTCTTCTCTTCTTTTTCTTTGGTTTCTGACTTTCTAGAATTTATGTTTTTTTGTATTTTCTTCACTAAACTTTTTTGATATCCGTTGTTCTCTGCGATTGTGTATATTGTGCTCAGTTCCTTGTTGTAAGCTTCTTTTTCTAACGGGGTTCGTTCAAGTCGTGTTAATAAATGTCTGAAAGCGGCGTTCTTGTGCTGTTGAGGATGGTTAGATTTATTGTGTATTATTGTATCTGTTGCTGTGGGTTTTCTGTATATTTCGTAAGTAAATTTGTTAGTCTCTTTGTTTATTTTAATTGTTAGGTCCAGGTAGTTGATTTTTCCATTTTTCTCTGTATCCATAGTGAATTTTATATTTTTGTGTTGGCTGTTGAGGTGCTCCAAAATTTGTTCTTCTTTATTTCCCGATATTAGGCAGATGATGTCATCTACATACCTGGCATAAAAATTGACACCCAAATTTGCCGTCAGTTCTTCCATATAAATTTCCTCCAAATGTTGCATAAATACTTCCATAAGGATAGCTGATGTGGGGCTAATATATGTATAAATAGATGTGTCTACGAGTATGTAAGTATGTAAGCTCGCGAATTATAGAGTTTAATTGAAATCGAATGAATTTAATGAAAACACAAATACTGAAAACGCACAATTATGCGCAAAATTATAAAATTAATATACTTATCTACATTAAATATATTTAGATATGTTTGTCAACTAACTGATAGAAATATTTATATTTTTTGCAAGAAAAAGCAATATTAATCTTCTTTAGTGAGGAAGATAACTTTAATATGTATAACGAAATCATCTGCATATATATGTATGCATATTACTTATGTATGCTTACTATGTACATATGTAACTCAACAAATGAACGTATAACTTTATAAATATGAATTTGAAATATATGAAATCTGTTATATTAAACGTTGCTTTACTATTTAAAACTATTTCAAAACAAGAAACTATAACTTTGATTAACTTTAACTCACTGTAAATGAATATATTCTAAACTACATGTTATTAAGCTTTAATTAAACTTTAATAACAAATTCATTGAAATATTTTGTATGTAAATCGTATGCATTAGTGGTCGGAAACTATCGATGGCACTATCGTCACTATCGATGGTTTCTGAACATCGTTTACACTATCGATGGTTTTCGACTATCGTTTGAACTATCGATAGTTTATTGAAAATTTGAAATGTGACCACTAGGCACCAAACAAACGGTAACTATTCCATGCAGGGTTTGAATTGCTGACTAGCAAGTAGCCAAAGCAACATAAATACGACTATGCATTCTAGTCGAATGGTTGTTTAAAATATGGTTGCCCAAAAACATTAATATTACCCTACAATATGGGTATCAAACGATATTAGATTTTTAATAGCTGTTATATATTTCTGGAAGGCGCACTATATAACGCAGCATACAGTGTGATTAGTGAAAAGGCAAAAAGCGGTTACAGTGTGAGGGTAGCCGTAGACTCTCCCAAATCACCCGAAACTATCGTCAACTATCGATATAATATCGATAGTTTGCAAAAAACTATCGTACGCTATCGATGGTGCTGACTATCGATAGTTTCCGACCTCTAGTATGCATGTATGTCATGAATTTGGAATATCAGATAGTATAAAATGTGTATGTGAGATTATGTATTTAATATTATTTAATAAAATAAAAGAAGCTCAGTTGTATATATACATACATATGTATATGTTAAATTGCTCTATGAATTTTAAATACACAACGCCGAGGTGTACAAATCTGTTCATTTTGTAGTATGAACAGCGTTGGTCTGTATACAAGAGCCATGTGTGGAGATGTGCAGAGTTCGGAGAACTCAACACAGAGGTGTACACCAAAATAGCAAGTAAATGTTTGTGAACTTACGCAAAACTCACTTCTTGTGTCTTATCGACAACACCTTGCATACATGCCTACTTTAATTGTGAGCTAACATACAAAACACATCGCCAAAGCCTTTTGTGACGTACATACTTCTTTGCTCTTATTGATTTAGTGTGGTGGATATATAATAGTTATAAGAAGCAGAGAAAATTTGGAGAACTCAGGAATGAGGTAGATATACACGATATCCTCTGACTTTATAATAAGCTCATCTCACACTGAAAAACTTCAGTGTATGAATACATACCCTTTCGCCTAAGAGTATGCAATGTTTACGTACATAAATACAGGTGAAACTAATAAAAGCGTGTTAAAAAAGGACACCAACGATATCTTACACACCACAACCTGCATTTTCTACTTTGATTGTGAGCTGAACCGAAATGCACCACTAAGGTGTTTTGATCAGGGATGCCACTTTTGGGATTTTCCTAACAAAACTGGTAGGTTTTATTCCTTTTGGTAGGTTGGTAGCAGACCTGGGTAATATCAAGTACCAGTACGACTTGTGACAAATACATTTTAAAAGAATTGTAACAGTACTGGTACTTGCATTCCCAAATTTTCAAGTACTAGTACAAGTACAAGTACAAAGAGTTGAAAAAGAATTGAATGTACTTGAAAAGAATTGAAAAATGTACTTGAACCGATTTTTCAATTCTTTTCAAGTACTTTGAAGTATTTGCTTGAAAGAATTGAAAAGAATTGAAAAATCGATTCAAGTACATTTTTCAATTCTTTTCAAGTACTTTCAACTCTTTTCAATTACTTTGAAGTATTTGCTAAAAATTCAATTCTTTTTCAATTCTTTGTACTTGTACTTGTACTAGTACTTGAATATTCTGAAAGTTCTTGGTACGGACTCATTACTTCAAGATCAAAATATAAAGTATTTAAGTACGCAATAGTCCAATTACTACTCAGTATTACCCAGGTATGGTTGGTAGGACGATTTGAATTTTGGTAGGTTTTTGCCTTCGTTCAACTAACATCACTGATTTGGTACATTTGTACACTATTGAGAAAATGTGTCTTCTCAGTAGAGTTTTGTCACAGAACTCTTCTAAATAGAAAAGCTTTCTTTGAGATTCAAGCACACAGACACAACTGGAGGAGATTGAAAACAGAAAGGCATCTGACATTTTACACTATATGAAGCAAACAAGGTTGTTCGTCGACATGGTGTGTAATAGTGTTCCATGTGGTATCACAAAGGGCCTTCAGGCCTACCTAGGGGTAGAAAATTTGTTTGCTGTACCAAGTGGAAACAATGTCCGCTATTTCCTTCAATAAATCTTCTTACGTTTCCTTCCTCATTATTCCTCAAATGTTATTCCACAAATGTAAATCCTGATTTCCTCCGCACTGGACGAGCGGTGACATACACTAATACCCAATCCAACCTTGCCCGAATATCATTTAACGCCAACTCAAGGCTTTGTTTATGTGGGAACTGCTGCTTCCTCCTCTTTTCCTTCGCATTTTTATCACTCATTCTAAAATTACTTTAAATTTGTACAAATAATATTAAATTTAATACTAAAATTTTCAAAATAAGAAAAAAATAAATAAACAGTAAAAAAGCAAAAGTGCCCGGTTACTGCAGGGTGGTCGGTTACTGGCACACTTACTCTAAATGAATTTGTTGAATATGGTTAAATCTCACATTAAAAAAAAAAAAAATTGGTACTCTCGAAGCCATTTTGGTAGGCTTTTGGTAGGAAAAAAATTTTCTTAGTGGCATCCCTGGTTTTGACGTGTAAGTACCGTAGTTGTTATGTAGTAACCGCTTGTTCGCTACGAACAAAATCTGGGGAAGTGCTACTTAAATCTAAGGGCCCACATAAAAAAATATTATACATATGCAATGAATAAATTAAAAAAAAAAAAAACATTTTAAATCGAGCCTTAATATTAAAACCTTTGTACAGTAGACAGCTCAGAAATTAGAACTCTTAGTAATTAGAATTTCCAGAAATTAGAATCAACTTTTTGAATACCTTACACGCTCTGAAATCAAAATAGAAAATTCCAATTTCAGAGCCTATTTTGTTTTATTGTTGCAAAATAGATATAAAAAGGAAATCCCCAAAATATTCATATTACGCTCGGTAATCGTTGGATTTTCGTCGCTATCTTTACAGGTTTTGTTAGTTTGAATTCGATAATTGTAGTTTTTGTTTTTGGACCATTTTTTGACTCAGCGCATAAATACATGTCTATATGTATATTGGATTGTTACCTTATGTTTTCTCGTTTTTATGAATAAAATTGAATAAGACAAAATTTCATTGTAGTTTTTCAATGCAAATTGACTTAAATTTTAAGGTTTTATGGAAATAAAGAAACGTCCAGGAATTAGAATTTTTCAGAAATTAGAATCACCCTAAAAACAAAGTTGTTCTAATTTGTGAGCGTCTATTGTACCTGTAAATGCCTACATACATACATACATATAAAGCAATTTCAGGACAAATGAAACTTTTTTAATTGAAATTAAACTTTTTGCAATTGAAGTGATATTGAAAAAGGTTTCATTTCAATTGGAAAAGGTTTCACTTCATTTGGAAAAGGTTTCATTTGACCTGAAAATGCTATATGTACATACATATGTATGCATGTTCAATTTTTTTGCTTTCAACCTTTAAAAAAGCATGTATGTATGTATAGCAAATGTGCACCTACGCAGCACAGTGAATAGGTGAACATCTAATATTGATTTTGCTGGTGCAAGTGTGTGTGAGTGGATGGGTGTCTTCTACTGTATCTACTTACAATGCAAACGGCTATTATTCGATGGTGGTGTACTATACTCTAAATGTCCACCGGAACCGCCATGATAGTATCCACTACCGCTGACGCCGACGCCGCCGATGCCACCACTGCCACCGCCACCACCAACGATTGTAGTTGGACCGATAACCGGCTGTTGACGACGGCGTATTTGACCATGCAGTTCCGTTGATTCCGGTGAGTCCAAGCTTAGCGATTTCATGCGCAAATTCAACTTTTGACGGCGTGGCGAGTGCGGAGCTGTTAGTTTAGTTCATATTTTGGTTGTTGTTGTTGTTATTGTTGTTGGTTATTATATGTATTTTGTTAACGTTGATGGTGATGGTTGGTTGTGTGGTTGCGCGTTGGGTGATGTTGATGATGATGATTGATGATGTTTGTGTCATAATAATTCATATAAAATTTTCATAAGTCCCAATTGTATTTGGCATGTGCAACGGCGTTATGTTTTTTTTTTTTTTTTTGGTTTTTGTATTGATTTATTTATTTATTTTTGTTTTTTTTTGTACAACATGGCGTATGATGAACACATTTGATGATGAGTTGATGTTGTTAGTATATTTTTATTTTTTTTTTTTGGTATTTTGAACGAAACAATTTTGAAGAAAAAACATGTTTAAAAAATGCATTAATCATCAATTGCTAAATTTTCGAAGAATATATTTATATATAAGTAAGTATCTAATACTAAATAATTAAAAAGACTACAAATTTGTTTGGGCATATCAAATGAAGAAAAAAAAACATTTATTTGGCAAAACAAGTAGAATTTTGTAGTTTCTTTTCACATCACATGTACAGACATAGACATGGGAAAGGGTTTTTGTTAGTAGTTTTTTGTATACACAAGAGACAGGAGTTAAAATCTTATACAGAATAAAAGAGTTCGTTTGGTTTTTTTTTTGGTGTATTAGTTTTTAAGCATGTTGTGCCAATTAGGAGTTTGGGGGTAGACGTGTTTGACAGAAAAATATTTCCAGCAAGCTTTTCTCTTTTTAGTTTTTTTTTTATTGAAATTAGTGTTGAAAGTATTTATAAAATAAAATAGTGTTTCAACAGCTAATAGTAAAGAAATTCCAAAAAAGATCGTGCAAATAATAACAATAAACCATTTCATCTAATATAGGTACGCTTTATGCTTCAATTCAGTGCAAGATGAAATTTTGTGCAGTTTTGTGTTTTTTTATGTGTTCTTACGTGCAGTTAAAAATATTTCATGCAATATCTTATATTGTATTTATTGAACTACAAAGTGCTTTTCATTTCCTTAGCTTTATACTAAGTTTAAATTATTATTCGTAGAAAGATATATTGCTAATAAGATAAAGAGGAAAAATACAAAAATATAAACAATTAAAATATAAAAGAACTAGCTGGCCCGGCAAACTTCGTTCTGCCCAAAATAGATTTTTTTATTAATTTCATTTCAAAAATTGTTATTACACCGGTATTGTTTTTAATAGAAAATTAACGATTTTTCACTACTTCATTGTGTATACAACTTCAAAAATATATACATAATTTTAGTATTCAGTTTAAGGCTGCACGATACACAAAATTTTTAGTTTTCTGTTCCGGATATTTATTTTCACTGAGTATTGGCTATTTTAACTAATTAAGTAAGAGTATTGATACGTATAGTATACCTCCATAATGGTTTTCAGGCTCTTCCTCCAACCCTTTTAGATATGTTCAGCCTCAAAAGTTTAGTACGTATGGGAAGTGCAATGCCCCATTTTTCGATAAATCTTTTTTTTTTTTTTTTGGGTGAACATGGTATTGATATCGTATATCTGCATAGTGATTTCTATGTACATGCCATGAACGCTTTTAAAGATATTTAGCCTTAAAAATTAAGTACGCATGGGAGGTGCTACGCCCCCTTTTCCCAAAACTACTGTTTTTTTCATAAGCACGCTATTGATATCGTCAATCTCCTGATCAATTTTCAGGTCCCAACCTTAAACGATTTTATAGATATTCAGCTTGAAAAATTAAGTTTGTATGGGAGGTGCCACGCCCCCTTTTCCGATAACCCCCACTTTTATGCGCAAAAATTGTTTTGATATCATATAGCTCTGTACCAATTTCCAGGTCCCTGACTTAAATCCTTTTAAAGATCAGCTTAAAAAAGTAAGTGTTGTTGGGAGGTGCCACGCCCCCTTTTCGTATAACTCCTATTATTTTGCGTTAATATGGAATTGTTATCGTTTATCTCCACACCCATTTCCAAGAGACCCATCACAAGAGACAGGAGTTAAAATCTTATACAGAATAAAAGAGTTCGTTTGGTTTTTTTTTTGGTGTATTAGTTTTTAAGCATTTTGTGCCAATTTGGAGTTTGGGGGTAGACGTGTTTGACAGAAAAATATTTCCAGCAAGCTTTTCTCTTTTTAGTTTTTTTTTTATTTAAATTAGTGTTGAAAGTATTTATAAAATAAAATAGTGTTTCAACAGCTAATAGTAAAGAAATTCCAAAAAAGATCGTGCAAATAATAACAATAAACCATTTCATCTAATATAGGTACGCTTTATGCTTCAATTCAGTGCAAGATGAAATTTTGTGCAGTTTTGTGTTTTTTTATGTGTTCTTACGTGCAGTTAAAAATATTTCATGCAATATCTTATATTGTATTTATTGAATTACAAAGTGCTTTTCATTTCCTTAGCTTTATACTAAGTTTAAATTATTATTCGTAGAAAGATATATTGCTAATAAGATAAAGAGGAAAAATACAAAAATATAAACAATTAAAATATAAAAGAACTAGCTGGCCCGGCAAACTTCGTTCTGCCCAAAATAGATTTTTTCATTAATTTCATTTCAAAAATTGTTATTACACCGGTATTGTTTTTAATAGAAAATTAACGATTTTTCACTACTTCATTGTGTATACAACTTCAAAAATATATACATAATTTTAGTATTCAGTTTAAGGCTGCACGATACACAAAATTTTTAGTTTTCTGTTCCGGATATTTATTTTCACTGAGTATTGGCTTCTTTAACTAATTAAGTAAGAGTATTGATACGTATAGTATACCTCCATAATGGTTTTCAGGCTCTTCCTCCAACCCTTTTAGATATGTTCAGCCTCAAAAGTTTAGTACGTATGGGAAGTGCAATGCCCCATTTTTCGATAAATCTTTTTTTTTTTTTTTGGGTGAACATGGTATTGATATCGTATATCTGCATAGTGATTTCTATGTACATGCCATGAACGCTTTTAAGGATATTTAGCCTTAAAAATTAAGTACGCATGGGAGGTGCTACGCCCCCTTTTCCCAAAACTACTGTTTTTTTCATAAGCACGCTATTGATATCGTCAATCTCCTGATCAATTTTCAGGTCCCAACCTTAAACGATTTTATAGATATTCAGCTTGAAAAATTAAGTTTGTATGGGAGGTGCCACGCCCCCTTTTCCGATAACCCCCACTTTTATGCGCAAAAATTGTTTTGATATCATATAGCTCTGTACCAATTTCCAGGTCCCTGACTTAAATCCTTTTAAAGATCAGCTTAAAAAAGTAAGTGTTGTTGGGAGGTGCCACGCCCCCTTTTCGTATAACTCCTATTATTTTGCGTTAATATGGAATTGTTATCGTTTATCTCCACACCCATTTCCAAGCCCCTAGCGTAAACAATTTTAGAGATATTAAGCATGAAAAATTAAGTTTGTATGGGAGGTGCCACACCCCTTTTTCCGATAACCCCCACTTTTATGCGTGGGAATGGTTTTGATATCATTTAGGTCTATACCAATTTTCAGCTCCCTACCTTTAACTGTTTTAGAGATAATCAGCTTTAAAAATTAAGGTTGTATGGGAGTTGCCACGCCCCCCTAACATTTTTTAATTTTTTCTTCGACTAAACCTTCGCGGGGTAACAACAAATAAGCCCCCCTAAGGAAGTATTTGATTTGGTTCAGACGTTTTCAAGTTTTAGCGTTACAATTAAATACCAAATCATTTTTACACTCAAAAAAAAAAATTACTCAGATTATGGAAAAATGGGAATGATTCGGCGCTAAAGACATATTTCCATATTTAGATGTACAATTTTCTTTAAAACGTGGTTTTTATTCCTTGATTTGAAGAAAATCGTACATCAAAATATGGAAATATGTCTTTAGCGCCGAATCATTCCCACTTTTCCATAATCTGAGTAAGTTGTTTTTTCAGTGTATATATGTATATAGATATAGATATAGAATAGATATAGATATAGATTAACCATATAAAAAATTAAACAAAATTTTCATATATGTACATAAATAAGCATAAAAGCCACAAATATTTACATAGTTTGAAACTTCTCAAAATATGTACACACATATCCGCTTGAAATGGCTAAATGCTAGTTAATAAAAGAGAAAACATGGTTGGTAGCGTTTTTCCAGCATCAGAATTCAGAATCTCTGGAAAAGTAATAAAAATGATATTTTACGAGGTTGACAAAGCTCAAAAATGTGCCCAGTAGAAAATATCTCCGGCACAGCCACATGAATGAACATGAATATAGCGTTATTTTTAAGAAACCAGGGAATCTACTATAGATCCGCTTCATCATGTGTGATCTACTGTTGTATTTTGGAGAGTATCTCCCTTTTTTGCATTTTTGGTACATTTACTGCTCTGGCTCCATTATTTTTAAGCATTTACAGAGCGCTCGCCATGTCAACTAGGAAATGCAGTGTAAAATGAATCATGTTTCGTTCGACGTTTTGGATATTGCAGCAGCATTATCTAGCGAGATCTCCATAATCGTTCGTGGTGTGACTCAATTTCCTACTGGGTATAAATCCAAACTGCGTGCCGAATTGAATTTGATTCTCTTTTCTACATTATCTAAAAAAACAGTATGTACATCGTGGATAGAATGCAGAAGGGCCATACAAAAAATTTTATCTGTGCATCCAAACAAGACCTCCTAGTGTTTCAGTATATACATACGTATACTTTATTTTGAGTTGCAATCATAACAGCATCAGGCAATTTTTTTGAAATTCTTATGGGGTCTATACACGGTGCGTCTTACTCGCGGGTCATCTGTGAACGTGTTGACTCGTCGTCATTCTGGGCTCACTTGCGTCATTCATTTGTGAATAGTTTTCTTTGCAGAAGGTTCGAAATGAATATCTCAGACGACCTGTATACTTCGATGAATTCAAGTAAAAAAATTGTATCTTCCTCCATATCGAACTTATTGGCAAACATTTTTGAAAATAAAATATATTTTTTCTTTTCGTTATTTATTTTTTAAACGGTCTGGCAATTAACTAACAAAATTTGACAAGCGAGTCACAGCAAAATATCAAACTAATTTTTATTTTCTTGAGTCATGCCAGAGTCATGTCGGTGTAACTGCTACATGCACATTTTCACTAATACGCCTAAACTGACTCTTGAATCAGACGCATCGTGTATATACCCTATTACACATTGCCATGTAGAAAGCTCAGTGAGTTCTGCTTACGCACAGCAAAGCTCCGGGAATGGGACGGGTTATGAGTAACACGAATGTGTACTCGAAAATAGACACGACCAATGTTTTGATATATGTACATATGTATGTGGTTGGCGAAAATCCTGCGACTGAAACCGCCCAGAGGTTGCCGACTGGTAATGGAACTCCAGATCTCGCACGATGGCGAGAGGTTCCAGCTAAGATCAGGAATCAGTGCCCCGTGTCCCAGCTCTATTATAGCTTCGGCGTGGTGGAAATGGTTTTTGATCGTGGTCTGCAGGTAAACCCTCCTAATCCAAGGTGTTATGCGTGACCGTGCCTATTGGATGGTTTGCAGCCAGGAGGTTAATCCGGCTGTATTTGTACGGCGCCTCCCTGATACCGGGCCGCCTCGGGGAGTAACTATGGCCTTACCGCGGTAAGGGGCTCTGCCGTGGCTGACCGACCTTAATCCCCACATAATTACTTTGACCACGATACTTGCCTTGTCGAGTTAGTGGTCGTACGAACAAGATGAGCACAACAAAAAATGAAAAATTGATGAAGGAGGAGGGGAAGGAAGACGGGAATAAGGTGGGAGAATCACGACCCAGGGATCAGGAGATCATTGTCACGGATGACTCCGACATGGACAGCGTGGAGTCCCTGAACGAGGCGGCGTCAGTGAGCTCGGTGAGAGAGCGAGAACTGCTGGAGAGTCCGCAAAAGAAGGACCAAGGTAAGATGCGCAATAAAGAGGGGAAGAAAGCCCTATCACGCTACAAGGCCGCATTGAAGGTGGTACAACGCTTAGGAGCGGTGGTCGATCCAACCGACGCAGAAATGAAGCGCCTAGAATGGGCCCGCGGAGAAATCGAATAGGGGCGAAAACATTTTGACAAGCAGAGTTTTGCTGCTACGAATCCTCGGTTCTGTAATATAATCGAGGAAAGAGAGGCACAGGGTGGTAAGAAGAGGCAGCGATCGGCCGAGGGGGAGAAGCCTTCGCAGAAGCGGTGGAAGGATGGTGCGTATGACAACCAGCGGCCGTCCACCTCTGCAGCTGCGAGGGCTCGCTCTGACGCGCCGTTAATGTCTACACCACTAACGAGCAGAGCAGAGAAGGCGTTAGATACACAAGCCAGTACAGAGGCGGTAAAAGCTGTGCCAAGGGGAGCGAACGTGGAGACTCCGGCCAGCAAAGTAAGCGGCATCGCGCGCCAGCACCTAACGGTGGCGCTTCTGGACAGCAGCGATCCCTATGGGCAGATAACCACCGAGAGGTGGAAAGCTGTAGAGAGGGAACTGCTCAGTGCCATGATTCGGCAAATGAAGGAGGAGCCCGGGAAGCCACTGCCGTCTTTCGATTCGGCAGGATGGTTTGACCGGGTTAAACTCATTAAATGTAACGACGAGGCGACGCTATTGTGGTTAAAGGGAGTGGTTCCGAAACTCCAACGACAGGGCGAACATGCGGCGTTTAGGGTGGTGGATAGAGCGCTGATTTCCACGATCCCGAAGGCTAAGGTATGGATCCCGTGTGTGGTGAAGCCGGAAGATGCTCTGCAGCTTCTGCAGGGCCAAAACCGGAATATACCAACTCAGGATTGGAAGGTACTTCGCGTATCTAAGCCGACGGAGGAGGGTCAGAACTACATCCTCCAAATCAATAAGGAGGCTGAGGACCTGTTATATCCCGTATTTGGGAAGATGTCCTGGGGCGTAGGCAATGCCTACTTGCGTCTCAGAAAAAGGCATCCAAAGGACGGGAACGACAACACACTCGAAGCAGGTGAGGTTGAAAAAGACCTCGAGAGCCTAACGCTTGCGGACGGTGAGGACGTTGCCGAGAAGGCGGTAAAGGGAAGAGCTGAGGCGGGGAGTAAGCAGTCGAATGCTGAAGGTCCTGCAGGCGAATCTCCAGCACAGTAGGGTGGCGAAGAGCGAACTCCTCCGCACTCTAAAGGAGGGTTCGCTTGATGTGGCGCTGATCCAGGAACCATGGCTTTCGTCTGGAGGAAAGGTTTCTGGATTAAACGCGCAGGAGTACAGCGTTTACTATTCCCAGCTGGAGGGAAGGGTGAGAACCGCTGTTATGGTAAAGAAGCAACTATACTCATGCTTATTGTCTAATTTCAGCTCTGAGGACCTAACGGTCGTAGCCATTAGACGGGAGAAAGGGGAGGACTTAATCCTAGCATCCTGTTACATGGCTCACGAATCGGAGGCACCACCGAATGAATTAAAGGAATGCGTACGGAGGGTACCGAAAAACCAGGCGCTAGTGATAGGGGCTGATGCGAACGCCCACCACACTATCTGGGGCAGCAGAGACATTAATGATCGAGGTGAGTCACTTTTCACTTACATTTTACAAAGCAAACTTCATATTTTAAATAGGGGGGACATTGCAACCTACAGGGGGCCAACCTCCAGCAACGTCCTTGATATTACGTTATGCACAGAACCAGGTGTAGAAGTGACCGATTGGAGGGTACTGACAGACCTTCCTTCTCCGACCACGCCTACATAGGGTTTAACATTTCCCTGAAGAGGGCAGAGAAGATCCAAAGCTTCCGGAACCCTAGGGCAACAAACTGGGATAGATTCAAGTCACTGGTGGGAAAGAAGCTTCGACAACCCGAAGATATTATCAATATAGAGGACTTGGAGAAATCCAATAATGTCTTAACAGATACCTTAATTTATGCTTACAAAAAGGCCTGCCCACTTAGGAGATCCAGAGGCAAAACGAAGCCACCATGGTGGAGTGCAGAGCTCGGAGCCCTTAGAAGGCAGGCCAGAGAGCTTTTTAAGCTGGCAAAAGTCGCCGATTGTGATGAATGCTGGAAGGAATACAGGGATGTATTGAGAATCTATAAGAGGGAAATCTGTAGAGCCAAAAGAGTTGGGTGGAGGAAGTTTTGTGAAGAAATCGAAAGCTCCACAGAGACTGCAAGGTTAAGGAAAGTTCTATCTAGGAACCCGACAGTACAAGGGCTGATTATGAGGGAAGATGGAGGGTGGACACATAACTGTGAGGAATCCCTTAATGCCCTTTTCGATGTCCATTTTCCGGTGGGCGAAGTAGAATCAAGCTCGAATTACGTAGCAAACAAAATACCCATTGAGGAGCGGTTCTTTCCGGGACTGATTACGAAATCCAAAATTATATGGGCGGTGAACTCCTTTTCCAAGTTTAAATCGCCCGGAACCGATGGTATAATCCCTGCGATGCTGCAACTAGCAGGGGACAAAGTGGTGGACTGGCTTGGCCCTATTTTTGAGGGATGCATTAGGCTGAACTATGTGCCTAGGTCATGGAGGACCGCTCGCGTGGTATTTATACCGAAAGCGGGCAAGGTTAGCCACATGTATGTGAAGGATTATAGACCGATAAGCCTAACATCGTTTCTGCTTAAAACATTTGAGAGGTTGATCGACACCTTTATCAGAGAAAATATGGACGGCAGTTGCATGTCCAAAAATCAACACGCTTACACCAGAGGTAGATCGGTAGATACTGCTTTGCATAGGGTGGTAATAAATATCGAAAAGAGTCTCGAGTGTAGAGAATTTGCTTTAGGTGTCTTCTTAGACATTACGGGGGCATTCAACAACGTCTCAAAATATGCCATATTAGGCGGTCTTCAGCTTATTGGGACAAACCCTGTGATTTTGTCCTGGATAAACTGTATGCTAAGCTGCAGGGAAGTTAAGTCTCAATGGGGTCTACGTGAGGCCACAATAACGGTAAACAGGGGCACGCCGCAGGGGGGTGTTTTATCGCCATTGCTGTGGACGCTAGTCATCAACAAACTGCTCAGGCAGCTTGAGGAGGGACCGGCAAAGCTGACGGCATATGCGGATGATGTCTCGGTAATAATAAGAGGCAGATGCCTGACAACAATTAGTAGTCTTATGAGCCAGACGCTCGCGAGAATAAATACCTGGGCCAATGAGGTCGGGCTAACTGTTAATGCGGGAAAAACGGACTTGGTTTTATTCACCAGACGTTATAAGATACCAGATTGGGCTAAGCCCACCTTAGGCGGGGAGACACTGCAACCCAAAGGTAGCACAAAGTACCTAGGTGTCATACTGGACAGCAAACTGATGTGGAAGCTCAATGTGGAGGAGAGGGCCAGAAAAGCCTCTGCCGCCCTATATGCATGTAAAAGGATGCTGGGCTGCAAATGGGGACTCTCCCCCTCCCTGACACATTGGATTTTCACGGCAGTTGTTAAGCCGATCCTATTCTACGGAATTCTTGTATGGTGGACAGCCACTCAGAAATCAACTTATGTAAAGGTGCTGGAGAGAGTATGTAGGCTATCCATGATAGGCATTACTGGGGCCTTAAGAACCACTCCAACTGCTGCACTAGGTGCTATTTTACACATGCCACCTGTACATCTAGCGGCCAGGAACATAGCGTTAACAACTGCAACGAGACTTATGGCCACGGGGCAGCTTGAGTGCAGGCATAGGGGACACAGTAGTATAGCGCCGTCGCCAGGCGAGCAGACTGACTACATTGTTCCGTGCCTGCGCTTCGATAAGTTTCTTGAGGCCACAATAGAGGCGGAAGGCTGGCGTAAGGGTGTAGACATGAAGGAAAACGCTATACATGTGTATACAGATGGGTCCAAGACATCAGAAGGAGTAGGGGCTGCGGTCTACCGCAGTGAACTGGATATCAGTATCAGTATTAGGCTGCCAGATCACTGTAGTGTCTTTCAGGCGGAGGTATTAGCGGTAAAGAGGGCAGCGGAAATGTTAGTCTGTAATCCCTTACGAAAGGGACGTATCAACTTATATATAGATAGTCAGGCGGCTATTAAGTCGATACTGTCGCATAGCACCTCATCTGGGTGTGTAGAGGACTGTAAAGAGGCCTTAAGGGTAATGTGTAGGGATAATAATGTCCATCTGTATTGGATCCCAGGCCACAAGGGGATATACGGCAATGAAAAGGCTGATGAGCTAGCAAAGAAGGGAGCAGGTCTAGGAGCGGAATACTCTTTGGACGTCCCGATTCCACTCAGTGAAATTAAACATAGGTACTATAGGTATATGATGGACCAGGCTGATAAGGCGTGGCAACAATCGCATGGCTGTAGAGTGTCCAAAATTATGTGTAAATCGCTCGATCCGAAGCTAACGAAATGGTTGCTTTCCCTGAAAAGGGAAGAATGCAGACTTATAATCGGGGTCCTCACAGGACACTGTCTTTTAGCATCACATGCGTTCAAAATGGGACTGGTTGATGAAAGTGAATGCAGAGGATGCGGACTGCAGGAGGAGACAGTGGAGCACGTTCTATGCTCCTGTCTTGCGTTCTCTAGGCTAAGACTTCGGCTACTAGGGAAAGTCTTCTTCAATGATATTAAACACGTATCCACAGTAGAGGTAAAGAAACTCTTGGCATTTGCCAAAGGGACGGGAATGTTCTTCAGTTTGCGTCCGGGCTTCGAAGTATAGGTGTTCATGTTCAATGAACTTTCTGGTAACACTACGGAATTATCCAGTCTATGTGAGGCTATTAGTGGCCAGCCAGCATAACCTAACCTAACCTACATATGTATGTACATCAGACCTCGGCAAAATTATGAGAGCGATTTGCGATGCATTGGTTAAAATGTGTGTGCTGTTTCCCTTTTACTCGCATGAGTCGAAATACTGGGTTCTGATATACATACATACCCAGCGGCGAAAATGTTGCTTACAGAATCGATTAAGTCATGCACACATGTATGGCTGTAATGCACAACACCTCATATACAGATCTGTTATACATTTTCATATACATGGCCGCAAATGTAGAGTGAACGCCTACACGTTAAATACGAAGAAATCGGGGTATTAAGGTGTTCATCCAATGAGCATATCACTAACTAGCATACATTGTAAGCTGTAGGTAAGCAGTTCGAATGCTACTTCGCCAACGTTGTAAGGTGGATGTAGGCGGACTGAATACAACTCCGTTTACAGGGTAAGTTGTTGGTAGGCACCTCGAATCTACTTTCGCGTACCTTGTAAGGTGAACGTAGGTGGATTGAATATAATTCCCCTTACATTGTAAGCTGTAGGTATGCAGATCGAATCTACCTTCGCTTACCTTGTAAGTATTATACATAGCGACACAACAAGAATGAAATTTGAAGAAAACCAGAAAAATGAACAAAATTCATTTTTGTGAACCCTACTTACTTTTTCATACACATTGTATGTTAGTTATCATTGTTCATAATTTGTAGTATACATCACTGGGGAGAAGTAGTGTCGTAGGCAATGTTCGCCGCTGGGTATATACGTATAGAGAGAGAGAGAGAAAGGGTCACCCTTTAAGTAGTTAAATTTTTGTCACCACCTCTGTAGTTAAAGGTTAATCAAACAGCTGATTTATTTATATCCGTCAACGTTTTCTATGTGGCGTACCTCTCCGTCAAATACTAAGCTGTCAGTCACATAAGTCGACGTAGACGGATTGACGTATTCTATGTGTCGGGCCTTAATATAGAGTTGGCTCAAGCCTCAATTTGCAACTGTCGCTTAGAAATAAAGAACGAAACACAATTTTCGTTTGCTCACCAGTTTTTTTTTTTACTTTTGTGCTCTTTTTTTTTGCTAATTACACATATTTTAGTTAATTTGCATTTTCTACTCGACATTTAAAATCGATTATGCATATATATATTTTATTTCCTTATACAATAATAAATTAACTATTATAAGTTAAAATAAAAAGAAACAACACAACATTTCGCTACTTAAAACTAATTTATAATTTATAACAAATAACAAATGATTACAAAGTACGCATAAATAATAGTAAATACATATAAAAACAATAATTTACTTATATTTGTGCTCACACGTTAGTAAATCAAATAAGTAGTTTGTGGCGAGCGAAAGATTAAAATTCGTACAAAATCAAAACATACCAACTTTTAAAGCTAAAAAATAAAGATAAATTAAAAAAAAGTTATAAAAGAAATTCATTTGCTCAAAAGTAATTACTGTGCGCTTTTATTAACATATTTACAATTAATTACTAAAAAAAAATTATGTAAAAATCCAAATACGAATTTTAGCTCGCAGAAATTACAAATGAAAAAATAATAACAATTTCAACAATACAATTTTTTTTTTCAGTAATCCTAAAAACATTACAAGCACACATTAAGCTTATGAAAAAATGGCACGATTTCTGTTTGCTGTACGTTAGATGCACTTGAGCGTCTGTTTTCAATTTGGAATTTTTTAAATTCATATACATACATAATTTCTATGAAAGCTTTAAATTGCCTGGTAAATTAAAAAATTTTAGCAACTCATGTTACAAAGCATTATAATTTTTATTATTTCTTTTTTTTTATGAATTCATCGAATCGGCTTAATGTTTAATATTTACATTTCATTATAATTAAAAATACACAAACACCAATTCTTACACGCTAATTAATTGTTAATGCATATTTATACGCACTTATTTATTTATTTATTTATTTATTTTAATTTATTTTATTTTAATTTATTTTATTTTATTTTATTTTATTTTAATTTATTTTATTTTATTTTATTTTATTTTATTTTATTATTTCATTAAAGTTATGTAAAAAAATATTTTTTTTCTTTTTATAAACACAATGTAACAAAATGAATGTAGCTCTTATTAAACCTTTGTGCATATAAGTAATAATGTCCCTTTGGTTTTCTCTACGCTTTCCATTTTATCAAAGCGGAAAAACAAAATTTACTTCTTCTTTCGTCGTTCTACTTTGTGACAGTGTGTGTGGCTGCTTTGGACAGGTCATGTCGTGCGAATGGATGAAGGTGCTCCGGCTCCGAAAGTGTTTCTATCGGGACGAGCTAAAGGCTGAAGAAAAGCGAGACCTCCACTGCATTGGATGTGGGGAAATTGCTTACTCATGTGAGTTAAATTGCCGATGTCTGAGCTGCTGTTTGGCATAAATAGAGACGAAACGCGTAAAAGAGGCATTTGCAATAGAATCACATGATAATTATTCGCTTAGCGACGAATTATTTAGCATGTGGAACAGCGGTCGTCAAGCAATGAATTCTGTTAAATAAGTTATGTGCTCAGTGATGACCAGAAAGCCAATTTTCCAACAAACACTGAGGTTAGATATCGATTGAAGAACGCAATTCAATTCAATTTGTTGCTTCTTATTCAAATCTTCAGCTCAAATCTTTCTGATCGCAGTTTGAATATTTACTAAAAATATGCGAGAAGAAAATGCGCAAAGAGAGAGTGCCTACGAGCTGTTATATGCCGATGACTGCATGTACTTATATTCAAAATCTCTCATTCACTTTGATACATAGTGCTTGACATTTATTTTATATACTCTTTTTTAATTAATTTTCTTTTTGTTTATACTGAGGCTTTTTATTGGAAAACATAATCAATGAGTTTAGTACATAATTCTTAAAGGATTTGGTAATTCTAAAAAGGTTATAGTTAAAATAAAATTGGTATTTACATATAGGATTTATTCTACTAAAGAAAATCTTAGCGATGTGAAAGGTAGCAATATGGGCAGGCCCGATGAGAGGGGGGGGCTGAGGGGGTGAATTACCCCGGGCCCGGGCTTTAGAGGGCCCGGGGAATCTCAAAATGATATCCAAGCTTTTTGCTTACAGAAAATAAACAAACAACACCTTTAATCACCTTTCGTAGATAGCAATCATTTTAAATTTCAACAAATTGTATAAAACTCTGAACGTGTCTGCACCCCACTTAAGCAATTGTTGGTTTTTGGCGTCGGCTTTGCAGCATAAATTTGAATTCATTTTCTGTTGCAACAGAAAAATTCGGTATGATGCAAATTCTTGTACAGTGATATATGTATGTACGTGTATGTATGTATGTAAGCAGCGATACGCCGAAAACAAACGAAGCTTGCGAAGCTAAAATTTGCTTTGGTGCTTCGTACAGTTGAATTCGATTGCTGTTGCACTAAAACGTATTTTTTGCACCATACCTGTTACAGTAACTAATGCTGAACGTTCCTTCAGTGTTCTTGCAAGAATAAAGAACTTACATCGATCGTGTTCAACTCAAGAACGTCTCACAGGACTTGGCATACTTTGTATTGAAGCACCAACAGCGAGACAGTTGGATTTTGACACTATAATAGATAATTTTGCAGCTGCTAAGGCCAGAAAGGCTCACTTGTGTTAATTAAAGTCTTCTGATATACCAAATTACTACCAACAAATATTTGTATTCCAATTTAAAGAAATTTATTTCATACAAATATAGCAATATATATTGTCCCACGGACAATATTACTCAGTATGACCCATGGATTCAGAAACTGGATGTACCTTTTGAACAATACATTTGACCCACCGTAATATATATATTTCCATGTAAACATATTTACTTGATCTGTATTAATGTATAGATAAATTAAAGTTCGTAACTATATATTCATTGAATTTTGATTTTGAGAATTTGTTCATTTAGTATGGGGGCCCGTAGTTTTTTTGACTCCGGGCCCGGATTTTCTCTCGGCGGCCCTGAATATGGGTAAGGGCATGAAGACATATAGCCCATAGAATTGAACGTAATGGGAGACCAAGAAGTGGAACATATGTGCAGACATAACGTGGACTCACAGGAAGGGACATGTGACACCTTCAATTATGCTCCAATTCACTTTAATATGGTTGCTTAATTGCGTGCTTAGCTGCTGCTGTATAATATTATAGCTCTATAGTTGCATTCATGAGCACGTACTCAAGTATATGCGAACATATGTACCTACATATATGTATACATAGGTATGAATAACAGAATTCATATGTACATATGTATGTAAATATCTCATTAAGCTTTTACAAATGATATCTTTTATATCTTTGTTCAGCTAAGCCACATATTCAAAGTTCGCAATTACATCGGAAACTGCAGTCGACTGCAATGATTTGCAGCAGTTTTTTCTTGTTTTTCCTTTTTCCCCTTTCTATTTTCATTTCCTTTGCGCGCAGCTACATACATACATATGTAAGTGCACTAATACCATGTCTCCACATAACGTGTTTCGCTCTTTTTTTCTGCATTTCCTCTCTCAATCTGGTTTCGACACGGAAACCAGTGCCGAAACTCGCCAATTTCCATTCGAAATTTCTGAGAGCGAGTGAAGATTGAAACACTGTTTCATTCTGAATCATCTTGCCAACCTCGATGATATCGATGTCTTCTCTAATTTTGTATCGAAAATCTATCGAAATCTCACCCAGACCAAAACAAAAACGCAAAAATAAGCAAACATACACACATTTAAGAAGAGCAAGAAAGAGAAGTGTCAAACTGAATCACGATTAGCCACGTGGAGACGGGTTATTGAGCGAGATGTTTTGCTACATGTTTCTCTGGTGAATCAAGTTATGTGGAGACGGGCTTTTAGGGGACGCACTTCACACTATAGTTACGATTTTCTACTAATTTGCTATATTGCAATAGTGCTTAACGCTAGAATAAAATTGCATAGTGTACGCAGTAGAGTAGAGCGTACGAACGGTTGGGCTTCAGCAGCCACTTCAGCGCAGCTCTGCTGCTTTTCAGCACACCGTCGTCTATTTCTGCTTTCCCTCAGCTCTCGTACATACATATGTACATACAAGTATATATATTTTCTTTCCTTTTGTCTCCTTCAGCCATTCCCTTTGCAGCGCTATATGCTTCCTTCTTTTTCCATTTTCTTCCTTCTCTTTTCTCATTCGGAAACGATTTTTCCCCTTCGCTTCCCTTTTTTTCTTCCTCCATCACAATTCAATCACATCTCACTTCTTTTCTCCTCGCTTCAGCTTCAACAATCCGCGTCGCTTTCCACTTTTGCTGCTGTCACTGGGCGCCGGTGTGGTGCCGCGACTGCTAACTCCTGCCGAGGTGACCGACCCTCGACTTGCACTTGCCAATTCACTTAACGATGACGCAGCAATGGATGACGTTTGATCACTATGCCCGCTCCTTCTTTGCAGTATGAGTGGTTCGCCAGGTGGTCTGGTGGCTGTATGTTGCATCGTGGTCTCTGCAAATATATGTATAGCGTTTTTTTGGGGGGTGAGTAACTGTGTATTAATTTCTTAAATTTTTGGTTTGTGGTTAGTGAGCGCTTGAAGCGTTTTTAGTACTATACTTAGCGAGGTTTCCATGCTGTTGCTTTCATTCCATTTGGACAATTTTCGGAATTTTCGAATTAGTACTTAGTTGTTTTCCTTGAGTCCTCCAATATATTAGTTTGGGTATCCAAGTAATCAACATATATTTACATACATATATATTTGTTAAGATTATCGCGATGTGTTATGCTGAAATCGTTGTAGTATATATTTTTTTTTTCATACGCCCAATATTCGATCATTACATACAAAAAGCGCTTAAATAAATTGTTTCATCTCTTCCAGCCTCTACTACATATTTTGGTATGCATTTTCATATTTTATTTTATTAAGCATGCTATCCCTAAGCCCCTTGTTAAGCACATTATAAATAATATTAAGTTTTATTTACTCTTCCCAGCTCATGTGCACATACGCACATACATATTGACTTATTAACATTTATAATTAGTAGACTGCGGATCTTTATGCAAAAAATTTAAAATGATTTATTAAGAGTTATATTGATTCAAAACTATATATTCACATTCCAAAGCGAATTTTCTTGCTCTGTTTTGGATATGCAAAATATATGCAGGTTATATGCAGGTTATATGCAAGTTATATGCAAATTAAAACTACACCTTTTTTACATCAGATATGGGATTTTAAGTGATATACACAATAAGTAAAGTATAGTTGAATGCAAAAATCTATGTTCTATGCTGAATCTTTTGTGCTATGCAAATATAAAACCCATTAACACCCAAAAACAAACTGCAAATGGGAACTAATTTTTATTATAATAATTTTTAATGTAAAGAGGTAATTTTAGTTGTAGTTAAGACCACAATATACTACAAGTGTTTTCTCCACATTTTCAATGGAAACATTGTGACGCTTATCGGTTAAGATCCGTTTATATGCTGAAAATGAACGCTCAACATCACAAGATGTAACCGGAGCATACTTAAATTCGCTCCAAAATTGACTGGGAATCTGTATTCCAGTTTCTAATATTTTGTTGTCACCTGAAAGTATGTATTTTGGCTACTCCTAATATGACTTCAAAAGCAGGTTCTTTTTTGAAATAGCTTCAATTTTGACCAAAACTATTTGCCCACATGATCCTGACGTAGCGTCAAGTCCTTCAAAAGCTTCTGTTATTAGGGCCATTGACGCCATTAAGGGAACTCCGCGAGACTCTAACTTGTGGATTAAAACTGCTAAACCTCAATTATTATGCAAATATGCAAGTTATATGCAAATATGCAAGTTATATGCAAATATGCAAGTTATATGCAATATGCAAAATATGCAGAAATAAATATGAAAATTTAGAATATTTTGTTAATAACTTTCATTTTTCTCTTTGGAACCATATCGCTATCTCTTTTCCTTAAAAATATGCAATTGCATAAAGATCCGCAGTCTAATAATTAGTTCAAAAAGCATTAGCTAATAATATTTGTATTTTACAAAATTTGCTTGCATAATTCATTTTTAATCAGAGACCGATTTTAATCGTTATTTGCATTTCTTCGGATGAAAAAATCATTATGAAAACTTGGTTAACAGTAAAATGCAAGTATGCCAATATAATTATTTTAGCACATTCTATCCAAATATGACCTCATCTTTATTCTGAAAATTTTTATTTTTTAAATTTTTAAATAACCATTATTTACGATTTTTATTTTTTCGGTCAAAAATAATTTTTATTATTAGATTTAAATTTTTCCGATCAACTTTAATAAATATTTATTTATTCCTTTTTCCGATCATAATAAACTCGAAAAAATTGTTTCTTTTGTATCATACGCTATATTATTAATACGCTAACATAAATTTTGTTCTCAAATAGAACTGCGCCAATTTTCATTAAAATTGGTTGGAAAATGCGTCCATAATCGCCGTTGAAAAAATAATTGTACGGGTGTTGTATGTTTTTGAGCAGAACGGAACAGAGCTATGAAAATGTGCACGCATAGGTATTCTAAAGTTACCAAGCACAATGTTGGCAATCGTCAACTTCGGCCATCAAATATAGGATTCACTAACGTTTGAAAAAGTTTATTATGATCGGAGAAAAAAAAAATATTGATTAAAGTTGATCGGAAAAATTTAAATCCAATTATAACAATTATTTTTGATCGAAAAAATAAAAATCATAAAATATCGATCAAGTTCCATCGGAAAAATTTAAATCCAATAATAAAAATTATTTTTCATCGAAAAATAAAAATCATAAAATATCAGTCAAATTTCATCGAAAAAATAAAAATCAAATTATAACGATTAAAAATAATTTTTTTTATAAAAATGATAATCGTTACGGTCCCTGTTTATAATTATTTTTTTTACAATTTGCAAATACATGAATGCTTAATAGTTTGTTTTATTTGCTTATTTTCTATTGCTTGTTGAAAAGTATAATAAATAAAAATAATAATAACATGCTTTGAATAAATATAAACAAAAAAATAAAAAAACCTTTGACTTCCCCCCAAGTAAGCATAAGTCTGTGAGCACAAACAATATTCCATAAAAGATTGAATTTTATATGCGAAGACGTTTCTTGAAATAGAATTTTTATAATTATAATCGATTAAAACCCATGAGTTCTAAATCGATGAACTCTGCATAATGTGCTAAGTAAAATAAGTTAAGCTAGCCCTCAAAGGTAGTCAATAAATATCAATAAATCATTATCTGAATAGTTGCAAAGTTCCGCTGATCCTTATGGAAGATGGTCAGGAATTTCAGACATAATTTCATTAGATTCTATTTCAGATAAAAGGGAATTAGTTATGTCGTTTTCCACATGCTGACCATTTATTAGGGAATATTACGGAAGATGCTTCATATAGAATATTGCTTAAATAAAACAATCATAGGAAATATTTGTTTACATTCCGCAAAGCTTTAAAATAATAAATGAAATCAACTAAAGTAAACAGTATGTATGTACATATTTGTATATTAGGGCGATCCTTAAAATCAAATTAGCGATTTTCTTCGGTCTCACCCCTACATCGGTAACAACACGTTCAAAGATACCAAATGAAAATGTTGGTCCCGATCGGAGATTGGTAAAGGGGGTGAATTTTGATCCCTCTGCGCCACCCATAAACATCTTCGATCGGGACCAAAATTTGCATTTTGTATTTCTGGGTATAGTACAATCGATTTTGGGCATTAGATATGTACATATGTATATAAAAAATTAAACTTCGACATTTGAGTCCCCATAGATTTTTCTGAAATCTGGCACCTCTGCGACACCCCTTAACCGTTTCCGATCGTGACAAAAATTTATATATGGTATCTCTGACCTTATTAGCATCCACACAGGGGTGAGGTTGAGGAAATATGCTATAAAATTTGCTCCATACATTTGTGGACAACCCTAATGTATATAGTACGTACATACATATTCTAAAACATTGATTATCATTTTAAACTATTATCAAATTGCAAATGAAAAATTTGAATTTAATTGCATATCCGCTTGCAGAGCAAAAATAACAAACAAACAAAAAACCTATTAAGTATGAAGAAATAATTGTGCGTAAATAATAACAAACGGAAGTATTTGTAGCTGCGAAAAAGCGTTAAAAAAACAATTGTGACAGCAGAAATGTACATACATATATACATATGTACATATATAAAAGTCCTAATAGAGTGTAGCAAACGAGGCAAAAGAGTGAATAAATCTTTCTTTTTCTTTCAAACGCAATGCGTTAATTATTATGCATAAATTAAATGCTTTGTGAAAGACCTTCTTTTTTTTGGAGCGAGCTCATTTATTTGCCAGATTTGCGCTTTTGATGCGCCTTCTCCATTTAGTGTTAATTAGCGCGCATTCCGCCATAAAATAAATGTTGAAAGTTTTGTGGCGAATATTTTTAAGACAAAACATATGGACAATTGCGCTGCAATGCAAGTGAAATAAACCAACCCAAATTAAATAAATTAACTGATTATGGCGCATTGTAAATCATAGCGGGCAGGCCGTGTACCAGCAAATCGAAGTTTATGTGCGGAGAAATAAGCAGAAAAATTATTTTAATGGCTGTTGCTTAATTTATTTTTACGCTAACGTCTCTAAGCGTCTTCATAATTTATCTTGAAGTATAATGCTTGCTTGGAAGTATATATTAAAGAAGGTTTGTTTTTTTGCTTATTTGTTTAAGCTTCCAATAATAAATGCGAGACTTTGCAGTGCCTTTTGAATTTTGTTTAATTTTGTTTAATTTTACTTAAATTCAAATTTATTTAGTTTTACTTTAGTTCAAGAAAGATTGAAAGAAGTCCGACCTTTGGTGTGCATTTACTTTACACTAACCCTTTATGCGCCTTTCATGCACCAGATATAGCAGTTATTAAGAAATTTAATAAGAAATACTCGTACAAATATAAATTTGAATTCATTGCATCGGAAAATGTGAGACGTGTAAGGCAGACCGTGGGCATATTAATTTATAATAGTACATATACTGCTCTTACAAGATAAAAGCAAAATCTTTAAAAGAAACAAAAAGTAAGAAAAAAAAACAAATACACTGCTTGCAAGCAATAAAAGCAGCGACGGCGTTAAAATATTTCTGTAAGCTTTTATTCGCCTGAATTTATGATCTGCTGGTTTATATGTTATGCGTACGTTGCTTACATTATGCCAAGGCCATACATACAGCCACACACACACACACACATTGAATACCCTATAGGGAAAATCTCTAGTTCCGAACTAGGTCGCTTCTAGTGCATTTTTCTACACTACTAGTGCGAGCTAAATCTCGTTTGCATGTTATCAACTGGCGAATTTAACACCGCGATGTCCTAGGCGGTGTCAATTGTCACCCTCTGCACTACATTTTCGATAGTTCCGAACTAGTACTAAATTCTACAGTTTCCACTAGTTCGTTTATTGGCACAATTTCGATAGTTCTGAACTATCTACAAGTACCTACAAATTCTACAGTTTTACCGTTTAAGTGAAGCATTTGACACACTTCATGCAAGTCGCGCGATGGCCGACTGGCTAACGTATGTGCCTTTCAATCTGAGGGGCGCGGGTTCGAATCCTGTCCACGGTAGGCAGGAAGCGACGATAGGTTGCATGAAAATGTCGAGAAAAAAGGAAAGTGGGGTTGTGTTATGTGATGTTTATAGATGGAACATCCGTTGAAATTAAAATCCGAGCTGCTCCTTTTTCAAGGATATCCACATTTTTTGTTTTTTTTGAAAGGATCAAATATTGAGAAAATCGAAAATTCGCCACCGTCCAAATTTTTCCGATTTCAATACATTATTTGGTCGCTAAGGGATACAAAAAAAGGTATTAAAAAGAAAAATGGACACCTGTAGTGGAAAAATCCAATGTGAACAGGACCTAAAGGATAACCACTGAAATATAAAATAACACAAAAAGTACCCACTTTAATTTGCGTATAACTCCTAACATGTTAACTCTACGTGAAAATTCCTTATAATATGTTTCATTCAGAATAAATAAAGGAACATTTCTTTGATATACAATTTTGATGTACCTGCAGTGGTTAATGCACTTTGGTCCATCTAAAGTGAAAATTTCAAAAAAAGTACGTTTTTTTTATGGTGCTATTTTAAGTTCAAATATTTTTCTAGTTTATGTAAATATTTTAATCTAATGATCCAATTCTCATTCTTACATATCTATACGTTAATATTAAAAAGAATTGGAGCTGAAATACGCGCTAGCTGTGCACGGTGGGCGGTAAGCAACAATAGGTTGCATGAAAATATCGAAAAAACGATCGCCGGCTAAACACTTACGTAAACTGATATTCTGATATACTTCATAAACACACAGCAAGCGTGAATAAAATCTCCAACATTTTTTTTAAACGAAAATTAGTACCAGCACACAGCTAGGCACATATTCGTTGGGCCATCGTTTTTACGATATTCCCATGCAACCTATTGTTGCTTCCCGCCCACCGTGCACAGCTAGCGCGTATCTCAGCTCTAACTCTTTTTTAGTATTAACGTAGAGATGTGTAGGAATGAGAGTTGGATCATTAGATTAAAATATTTACATAAACTAGAAAAATATTTGAACTTAAAATAGCACCATAAAAAAAACGTACTTTTTTTGAAATTTTCACTTTAGATGCACAAAAGTACATTAAGCACTGCAGGTACATCAAAATTGTATATTAAAGAAATATTCCTTTATTTATTCTGAATGAAACATATAATAAGAAATTTTCACGTAGAGTTAACATTTTAGGAGTTATACGCAAATTAAAGTGGGTACTTTTTGTGTTATTTTATATTTCAGTGGTTATCCTTTAGGTCCTGTTCACATTGGATTTTTCCACTACAGGTGTCCTGTTTTCTTTTTAATACCTTTTTTTGTATCCCTTAGCGACCAAATAATGTATTGAAATCGGAAAAATTTGGACGGTGGCGAATATTCGATTTCCTCAATATTTGATCCTTTCAAAAAAAACAAAAAATGTGGATATCCTTGAAAAAGGAGCAGCTCGGATTTTAATTTCAACGGATGTTTCATCTATAAACATCACATAACACAACCCCACTTTCCTTTTTTCTCGACATTTTCATGCAACCTATCGTCGCTTCCTGCCTACCGTGTGTCGGTGTCAAGGTGGATGATAATTTAAAAAAAAAATTTTTTTTAACTAATATTTTTTATTTATTTATTTAGTAAAAATTTACAATAATATTTAAAAATTAATAAAATAAAAAAAATAAAAATAAAAATAAGCCTGAGGGATCGGAAAAGCATAATTAGGGGAACATTTCATTTAGGCATGGGTAACACTGCGCTGCGCGGCGCAATTGCGCTAACACCAACCCTGGCGTTATTGCGCTAACTCCGATTTGGGAAATGCGCCAACTCAATATAGCGCCAACCCAATATTGCGCCAACTCAATTTTGCAATATAAAACCGACTCAATTTCGTGCGCTAACACCAGCACCAATATAGCGCTAGTGTAAAATGGCACCACCACAAAGCCAATAACAGCACAGTGTATATGACACCGTCACAATTATGTATGCTTGATAGTGATGTAAGTGACTAATTTCCAGCATATTTCACAAATATACGGAATATGTTTCCAATTGATTATGAAAATTAAAATTAATTTTGCGCCAAAAGAAATAAAACGGGGATGGTAAACAGTAAGAAGCGAACAAGTGTTATTTATCCATTATTCCATGGCAATTGCGCTAAAGGTGTTATTGCGCCAGAACAGTGCGCGGCGCCACGGTTGGCGCTGGTGTTATTGTATTAGCGCCAAAAAAATTGCGCCATTACCCATGGCTAATTTCATTTCATACAAGATGCAAATAGAAAACTCTTTATATAAAATGCTTCACTAAACATCTGAGCATTGCAGAAACATATAAAGCCGACGGCAATTGAACGAACGAAAAATTTTCATTGATTTTTTGTTACTTCGAAATTGCGTACAAATCAAAGTGTGTCTTATAATGGTCACTCAATTCACTCCTTCTGAACTGGTGAGGGTCTAACTACAATTGATCTAGTTCCCCTTTGACACCTTTTCGCTAGTTCGGAACTAGAAATTTTGCTCACTAGTTATTGAGTTCCCTGCAGGGTATGTACAGGCTTATACGATAGTTGTGTATATGTACATTAAAATACCAAGCGAATAAAAGTGAAGTAAGCAAATTTAATTTTAATGCAAAGGCGAGCGAGAGGCTGACGCGAACTCCCCTTACTGCATACAAAAGCCCTTCCATTCACGCTCTAAAGTTATTATACATGCTCAAAAAGCAGAAATTGTATGTAGAAATATGTAATTAAAAACATGTTGTATGTATAATAATATTATGCCTACACGAATAAAGGAATTAAATGGACAATGGTGCTGCCGTATACACAATACGCCCATGGCGCATCCCTACGCGCACAATCACACACAAACACGCACACACGGGCCCAATGTTTTAAAAATAATCTGAAAGTTCTATTACTAATGCTATGTTCCTTTTAGAATAATTGTTGTTTTTGCAGCTTTTGGTGTTAGTACTTTTACTATATGATACATTTTATGCGAGCCGCAAAACAACAGTGGCAACTAATTTATTTATTTATAGCACTCATACGCACTGTAGATCCCCCTCCAAGCGTATTAATGTAGCCTTTATAGCGCATAAGCCACGAACGCACAGCACCTTTTTGGTTTTTGCTAATGTTTTTCGTGCGCGTACGTTTTCAAAACCAACTTAACATTCTTTTTTTTTAATTTTGTATTTTTGTTTGCACAACTTTGCCACTCGGTTTATGCTCGTTTGCATGTTTTTAGGCACTCGTTTTAATGGTTTTTAAATTAATGAGTAAATTAAATAAAGAAAAATAGTTTGTATGCATTCATATGCTCATAGTTAGTAGTACAAGAAAAAATTATAATTTTTTGTTTTTTTTTTTTTTTGAAGATTCTTTTGCAATTTTTAAATATACTTTCATAACATTTCGCGCATTCAACGATTTTGCTTTACTTTACTTGTTTAATAGCATTCAAAACGCAAGCTTTCTAACTAATAGCATTCTGCATAAATTGGACTTTAGTACTATACTCAAAAAAATTTGTGAAATTCCCTTGACGTACTTATGCAGGTTCATATGTACATACATATGTATGTATCTATTTATGATGCATGTGAGTTGCACGCTGCAGGTTAAAGTTCGCCTATAATATGTGTACCTATGACAAATTCATAAGCACTGCATTTTTAACAAACGGGGTGAGCTAAATAAAACCGTTTAAAAAAGGCACTTCTGTGCCTCTAATTAAAATTATGTTGGCGTTTTTTTTGTGTTTATTTTTTTATGAAAAAATATTATAGAATTTTTATATGTAAGTAACTACGAACAGAGCGTATTATCTGCTTTTTAAAGGAAACTTCTTGAAAGGGTGATTTACGTATGATAACTTTTAATAATAAGGTTAAGCATCGTAAAATAGTATTTCAAGAAAATTTTAAGTGCTAGAAGAAATGCGAGAAAAGTAAAAATAAATGCAAATTATCCGATTGTATAAGGAAGAAACTACATTCAGCATTTAAATGGAAACACCAATCTGGGTGACGTGTACTTAAAGTTAAGCGCATGGTTCTAAGCAGAGGGATTGTCAATGAGGCCTTAGTGAAACTCCAAGCCAATCTCTAATGTCGTATCCAAACGTACAATGCAAGGAGTAACCCATAATACAAGAAAGCGAACCAATACAAATGGTTAGTGGGCCAAGAAAGGCACAATTCTTAAATAAGTTTACTTAGTGAACGTTCTGGTCTCTCTCACGTGTATTAAACATAGCACGTTCTATATTATTGTGCTGCTTTCTTCGTCCTTATAGCTAATGAAAAATAATAGCAGAAATGGCGCAACCCAGTAGGCCCAAAGTTCTACAAATCATCAATGCTTTCCTCATTACATTTCCTTTAGGGAAGATAACAATTCCATGAATATGCTCCATGTCTATCGCACGACCTTCGCATGAATGACTTTGGTTAGTAAGAAAAGCAATGAAGCGAAAACTTTGCACATATTTAGGTAGATTTTCAAGTTTTATGTGGCCAAAATTGAATTTTGTTAAGTTGTTACAATTACAGAAAAAAACATACCCACATATTGGAAATAGACTGGGGAGCAATAATTCATCGCTTTTTTCCCCGACCCCATACTCTGCATTTGTTCCCAGATGGTCGAAACTTAGCATATCTAAAGTTAATTTTTTAGTTTTTCTTTTACATATTTTTAAGTGCTTGTTTCAACGTGAATACTTATTTCATTTAAGTTATCGTGATGGATCCTAAAGCTTCAAGTAATTATCAACACTTTTCAATAATATCCTTGATATCCAATAATTCTAAGTTTATAGTTTTAAGCTTTTAAAGTTGGGATATTTAAAAAAAAATATTATCACTCTTTTTCGTGTTCAAAATTGATTTTGTTATGTTGCTCTGCCAGACTCAGTCAAATTAACACTCGGACATGATATCTAGTACAATTAGTATTTTAAGCCCATATGACACTACGTTTTTTTCTGGTATTCTACCAGGTTTTTTGAGTGAAGGAGATGGCCAAATACAGTTTTGCGTTGGTGTAAGCGAGCAAGCTATATTGAAAAAAAGCCAAACAAAATACCATCTAGGCGGTTAAAAACCAACGAGCCAGCTTGTATTTCGGTAGTTTTTTTGGCATTCGGTCATTTTTTCTGACAATTTTTCCAATTTGACAACCATAAAATAAATTATATTTAAAATAAAAAAATATATGGAAATACAAATTTTAAATTTGCCTCTTGTAAGCTTCTGCTTTGGCCGTAAGGGTAAAGAAGAAGTCCGGAAGAAAAACTATATTGCGTACTGGCTTCCTTTTATAACACGGAATACAAAGCTATCCTGCCCTTTGGGTTTCATAACTTTTTTATTTCAGTAATTTAAATCAAATTTCCAAAAAAAAAAAATTTTTAAAATAAATATTATTTTCATTTAGTTTGAAGTTTAATGTCAATCAAATTATTTTTGAGGGAGTATTTGTCTCTTTTCAACCTATAGAAGAATTGTTTTTGTATTTTGACTTTCGGTGGGTTTTCAAAACCAAAAAAAACAGGGAAAAAATGTAGTGTCATATAGGCATTACCGACAAAAAATTACGTCGCACAAAGCCGCACTTCACTACTAGATACAGGATTTTTCATATGTACCTACAATAATTTTCTTTTTTGTGTTTTATATTTCATTTTAATGTTTATATCTTAAAGCCCATATGACACTACATTTTTTTCTGGTATTCTACCAGGTTTTTTGTGTGAAGGAGATGGTCAAATACAGTTTTGCGTTGGTGCAAGCGAGCAAGCTATATTGAAAAAAAGCCAAACAAAATACCATCTAGGCGGTTAAAAACCAACGAGCCAGCTTGCATTTCGGTAGGGTTTTTGGCATTTGGTCATTTTTTCTGACAATTGTTTCAATTTGACAACTAGAAAATAAATTATATTTAAAATAAAAAATATATGGAAATACAAATTTGAAATTTTCCGTAAGGGTAAAGAAGAAGTCCGGAAGAAAAATTATATTGCGTACTGGCTTCCCTTTATAACATGGAATACACAGCTATCCTGCCCTTAGAGTTTCATAACTTTTTTATTTCAGTAATTTAAATTCAAATTTCTAAAAAATTTATTTTGGAAATACATAAATATTATTTTCATTTAGTTTGAAGTTTAATGTCAATCAAATTGCTTTTGAGGGAGTATTTGTCTCTTTTCAACCTACTGAAGAATTTTTTTTGTATTTTGACTTTCGGTGGGTTTTCCAAACCAAAAAAACCAAGAAAAAAATGTAGTGTCATATAGGCATAACGCATATCTTGGTAAATGTAGGTGATGCTCGAAAGTAACCGCCATATTTATCACCGATTATTGTTAACTTTTTAGGCAGTATTTTTAGTATTTCCAATTTTTCAAAGTCAAGGAAATACTTATCATAAAAAGGGGCTAATAATTCTAAAGCTACATTTTTCTAGAAGATTTTTGAGTATGCAATTTTGCAGCTCATTCAATTTTAATATAATAATATGCAACATTCAACTTTTTGCAAATTGTCATTGGCTTTTCGGAAATTTTAATTGGAACGGTCTCACGTACATATAAGGCAAACACCCTACAGAAAAAAATTTCTAAAATCAACGGATTTTTTCACAGAATTGAGAATTGCACTTTTTTCACTAAAATTGGTTGGCTACATAGCAGTACACTTAGAAATCTCCTCAAAATCTTCTATAAATTCTGACCTCGCTTGGAAATTTTTAATCCATTTTTAGAAATTTCTACGATTTTTTGGATTTTTTCCATAAGCTAAGAAATCCTGCTTAAAACGGTTTTTATTGAAAAATTGTCTAGATTTTTGAACGAAAATAAGAAAGTCAAATTTTCGACGGAACTCTGAAATAAATTTAAAAACTCTGGTGTATGATTTTTTTTTGAGTCACTGTATATATTTTTCAATAAAATTTACTTTTAACACAAATTATTAAAATTTTGCATTAAATAAGCAATTTAGAATAGATGTAGACACAGTTGGGCAAAATTTATTCGAATAAGAATAATAGATGAATAAATTTTTTTTTTTTTTTGTTTGAATAATAAATAATTTCATTTATTCAAACAAAAAATTATTCGAATAATAGATAATTTTCATTTACATATGAAAGAACAAACATACATACAAACAAAAAAAATATACAAATTTTTTTTTCTACTATTACTCAGTTGTTTTTTTTTTTTGTTGTACTCTGAGTTTTTATTTATTATTTGAAATAACGAATAAACCTCAGAATAATTATTCGAATGAATTTATCTGAATAAAATTTGAAAAATAAATTTTTATTCAAATAATTATCTAAATAAAAATTTATTCGAATAATGCCCAAGTCTGGATGTAGACAATAAAATATTTTTGGCCGCATAAAACTTGAAAATCTACCTATGTGCGTCGGGCACGCTTTTTTCATATGATCGTTATTATACTCCTGTTAGCTATTCAGCATGAATTGTAGCAGCATTGTTGTGCTGAATATACAGCTGCTCACCATCTAATTTTGTTATGCACTTCATTCATATAAATTTTTCTGTTTCGGATTACAAATGATCTGTGCTTAATTTTTAAGTGCCGTTTATACCGCCGGTACTGCATATCTAACCTAAAGCAAGTAACCTAGCATGAAAAAAAAAATTAAAGCGTGAATAACGGGTATTCATGAACATTGATGTGTAAACTGTTTCGAAATCGGATATTTATTTCCTTTTCCTTATTCCTTTTTTCTTGGTTTTCTATCCAGGTCCAGGTCTTCGTATTGCCCCATATCTCGGGACCCGACATAGGAACCATAAAGAGTAGAGCTCCGTGTAGAATCCCCGCTCAGAACCTTTCATTTGATACCAATATTGCTCAGAAACATGCAAGATCATCCGGGTCCTCCTATTGACCCATATCTCCGGACCCGACCCAGGAACCATGAAGAATAGTGCTCCCTGAAGAAGGCCTGCTCAAGATCTTTCATTTGATACCAATTTTGCTCAGAAGCATTCGGGACTCGAATTCGCTATACTTATTCGTTTCGATATGCAGTATTCGTGGTCGGTATTCGGTATATGTACGTGCTCATACTGGCATCCGTATTCCCCTTCACACACTTTTCATACCCATATTCATACATATTCATATGCATATTCGTATGCATATTCGGTTCTCGGTACTCGGTATTCGTATTCGATATTCGGTATTCGCATTCGCTTCTGTATTGGTATACGCATCGACCTATATACCAAATATGACCCAGATGCCAATATTCATTGATCTACGCAATTTTGATTTTTATTTTTGACGTAAAAAATAAAAATCAAAGTTTAATCGTTATTTTCTGACGTAAAAAATAAAAGTCAAAATTTAATAGTTATTTTTTGACGTTTTCGATAAAAGTCATAATCGTTACGATCCCTGCTCAAAACCTTTCATTTGATACCAATATTGCTCAGAAACATGCAAGATCATCCGGGTCCTCCTATTGACCCATATCTCCGGACCCGACCCAGGAACCATGAAGAATAGTGCTCCCTGAAGAAGGCCTGCTCAAGATCTTTCATTTGATACCAATTTTGCTCAGAAGCATTCGGGACTCGAATTCGCTATACTTATTCGTTTCGATATGCAGTATTCGTGGTCGGTATTCGGTATATGTACGTGCTCATACTGGCATCCGTATTCCCCTTCACACACTTTTCATACCCATATTCATACATATTCATATGCATATTCGTATGCATATTCGGTTCTCGGTACTCGGTATTCGTATTCGATATTAGGTATTCGCATTCGCTTCTGTATTGGTATACGCATCGACCTATATACCAAATATGACCCAGATGCCAATATTCATTGATCTACGCAAGTTTAATCGTTATTTTCTGACGTAAAAAATAAAAGTCAAAATTTAATAGTTATTTTTTGACGTTTTCGATAAAAGTCATAATCGTTACGATCCCTGCTCAAAACCTTTCATTTGATACCAATATTGCTCAGAAACATTCAAGGATCATCCGGGTCCTCCTTTTGACCCATATTTGGAGACCCGGCCTAGGGGTCAGAATGAAAAGAGCTTCATATCGAAGTCCTGCTCAAAACCTTTCATTCGATACCAATATTGCTCAGAAACATTCAAGGATCATCCGGGTCCTCCTTTTGACCCATATCTGGAGACCCGGCCTAGGGGTCACAATGAAAAGAGCTTCATATCGAAGTCCTGCTCAAAACCTTTCATTCGATACCAATATTGCATATTAGATAGGTAGATGTAGGTATGCATATCCATACATTTGCATACATGTTCAAACAGGTTGGTCCTTTTTATTTTGCCTATTTGTCGTGCATTTGCACGGCTATGCATGCCAGCATTTGTAAGTACATGTCTATCTACCTACCTACCACTGACAATGCCAAGCGATTCACACGGACGCAGCAGTGCACTAACACAAAGGTCATTTACGTTTACGCGTAAACTTTACCTGTTTTTCGAAATCACTCGCTACATCAAAGATGTTTACACATCAAAAATCGCATCACCTCACAAATGGGCCTAATGGGAACTTATCCAGAATACGATACCAACAAAATAGGCATCCAAACAAGTGGTATTTGCTAAAAGCAACCGGTTTATTTTTCAAGATATGTAAGTTCTAGTTTATAATTTAAGACTGTGAATACGAAACTAAACGTTTACTGCCAACACTACGGTCTTGTTTAGTCTATGTGCCTTCTTTTTTGGCAACAGTGTGAATTCGCAGAGGTGCGTCTTATTCAAAATATCCAAATTTTCTATAGACGCATACTATATTACACTTAGAACCGTTAACTAATTTATATATAGCAAAGTCATTGGTTAAACGTTTAACAGAATTTTCTCTGATTAGGCGCTTTATTATCTAAGATAGACGAAGAAAGCTATGCGCTACTTCTAATGCTCATTCATATGTTGTAGAGAAATTCACTATATATAAAACTATATACATAATACAATTTAGAAAAAGCTGAAATGCTACTTACGTATAAAAAAGTAAACAAATAAGCTAAATTTCTTCCATATCGGCCATAAGAAACAACTAAAGCGATCTTAAATATTTGAGAAGCTCGAGTGAGTGCTAAACATACATACTATATTTGCATACATATGTACATACATACATAAATACAAATATACATACATACATATCGACGCTTCTAAACAAAACTGTACTAAGTCTGAATTTTATGTTTTGCAGGAGAAGCTCTCAAAGTTTAAACTCGATATGGAACTTCGGTTGTATGCTAAGTATATTTTCACCTGTAACTTCTGTTTGGATTAAACGATCAACACCAAAACTCGACAATATCAAAGTCAAGGTACGCTTTATATAAAACCGTAAGAAAAAATAAAAATTTGCTACGTAGTTTTTCATGGCAAGCTCTCAAAGTTTTTATTCTGTAAAAATCTCGAGTTGTATTATATGTATACTTTTGCTTATAACTTTTGATTGGATTGTCCGATTGATACCAAAATTAGACAGCATCTAAATTAAGACACTCTCTACTTGAAAACGCTGAAAACGGGAAAATGTACTAAGTCGACTTAGTACAGTAGATATTGTTTGGAAGCGTCGATATGTACAATAATACATACATACATACATACACATATCCACAAATGAAAAAAAATATTCACAGCCCAATGAAAATTGAAAAATAAGCAAATTTGTTCTTTCTCACTTAGAACTAAGTGTATAAGTGCAAGCTCTCAAGTACTTAAGTACATAAGTACTTAAGTGCATAACAATATATATATACTACATACATATACATATGTATGTACACAAGTAATCAAAAGCACGTACATACATATAAAAATATATTAAGAGTGCGAGTGCGAAGAGAGAAGGGATTGTTCAATAAGTACTTAGGTACACGAAATATATGGAGATAATAATAGTAATAATAACAACAACAATACAATTAGAAGTATAATGGAAAATTCACACGCTTTTGTTGTTGTTGCAAATATGTAATTACTTTCGGGCAATGATATCGAACGATGTTGCGATGAGCGCGAACGCAAACGCCCAAATCCCGATAATGGACGAAAGCCAGCGAACAAACGACGACGCGTACCCGAATCAGCGGCGATTTGTTGTTGCTGCTGCTGCTGTTGTTGTTGTTGCTGTGACAATGCAGCCGCTTGCTGCTGTTGTTGTTGTTGTTGATGTTGCTGATATGCCAAAAGATTGTTCTTAAATGTCGCCGTCGTTGATTGTGTCGCTGTTGTTGTTGCCGTGTAATAATTGATGCCAATGCCGCCGCTTATGTACGCCGATGTTGGCATATTCGCCAGCGAAGATTGTAACGGCTGCACCGCCGGCGCCGCTGTCAGCTGCGTTAAGCGATAATCTAATCGTTGATTTTGGCCAACGAAGTGGGCGTTAGATTTTTTTTATAAGCAGCAAAGAGTGGACATTTTTTTGTTTGTTTGTTTTAGAAGCAATTTCCGCATTTTGGAAAGCGAGAAATAGAGAAGACAAGAATGTGGTAGAGGAAAAGTGCAGCAGAAATTTGTGAGCTTTTGGTTAAAAAATGTCTTGAAAAAAATTTAATATTTAGATTTCACTTTTGGTTTGCTTTAAAAATATGTGCGAAGTTGGTAGAAGTTTTTTCTTTGTTCTTTTGCAGATTTTTGTGCTTTTTATTTTTTTTATTTCCTGTGGAAATTATGATTATTTACTTAAGAGTTTAATTGTTAAAAAGCTCTGAAAAAGCAGTCATTGAATATATTTGACATAAATTCTATAATACTTAAATTGTTAATGCCCGAATCGCAATTTGGCGTTAGGTCGGTCGCGCGTTGATCGTACCTCAAAGCCGCTTCACACTGACATTCGATATTAGATATTGGATTGCAAACATGTTCACTGCCACTAACATATTTTCTTGAATTTTTTCATAAATTTCTAATTTTTCATCGAAAGAAATCAATTCGAATTTATTTTATGTCAAACGCCCGACCTAGTAGAGAAATGTTCAACTCAGGCGTTATACAGGGTTCCAATAAACATACGATATTACAAAAATTTTACGATCAAACGCTTGAGGTCACAATGCGATTTGCTCCATATATTTCCATACAGTTCTACTCACTTGTCAGAAGCGCGACCGACCGAACGCCAAATTGCGATTCCGGCATAAGTTTGTTATAGATATTTTGATAAAAAATATATGTGTCCGCAAATTTTTTGTTAAAAATACATACATATATTATATTAATTCTCTTCATTAATAAATATTTTGTAAGAATGAGAGAAGCAGCTAGCAGAAAAATTGGCGATAACTTAGCAGAGTGAGTTTGTAATCAGTCAAGCCTTCGCTGAGATAACTACAAACAAAGCAAAAAAAAAAAACAATTTCAATAAAAGTAATAAAAAATAATAAAACAAAAAATAAAAACAAATAAGAATCCTTAAAAAATAAAAAAAAAAAAAATATGTACACTAAATTTTTAATGGTATTATGTCTATAGAAAAATTGAAAAAAGCTAGAAGCATGCATATTCATACAAATATTTATTATCCGTATGCTTCTGTACACTTTTGACTTGTAAAAGAACAGCTGATCAAACTTTAAATTACAATACAAAACAACAACACAACTGGTATATCTGGTCGAGTAGATTTCCACTTTACAGCAAGTTGCTGAGCTCAAGTGGGTACACTTTTGCAAGTCACGCACGAAAGTTAACGACTTTTATAACAATGAGATATTTTTTACCATTTAATTTTTTTATACACTTATTAAAGTAGTAGAACTCATAGCACAAATAGAATACGAGGGCTGCTCGATATATTTTTAGCCTAACAATGAAAAATTGTTGCCAGGTGAAATCTGACATTTCCATTGGAAAGTCTGACATTTTTTAGCATAATCGTACTCAGAACGTTTTGGCGTACGACCATCATTTGTGTTGTTTACAGTGACTTGAAAAATTGATTTGGCAAAAAAATGGAATTAACTCGTGAACATTTTCGTGCGATCATTTTTGACAAATTTCGACGTGGATTATCACGACAAGAGTGCATTTATGAATTTAAATCTTTATATGGCAATGAAGCACCATCCTATGGTACTGTGAAAAATTGGTATAATGAATTCAATGGTGGCCGAAGCTCGCTCAAATACCAATTCCGTGAAGGTCGTCCAAAAACAGCCGTTGAGACAGAGAACATTGATGCCGTGCGTGAACTCATAATGCAAGATCGTCATGTGACATACCGCTAGATAGAGACATCCTTGGACATTTTTCCCACAAGCATACATTCGATATTGCGTAAACACCTGGCCGTAAAAAAGGTTTGTTCTCGTTGGATCCCGCACAATTTGACTGTCGCTCAAAAAAAGGCTCGTGTCGATTGGTGCAAAGAAATGTTGCAAAAATACGATCGCGGTGCTTCAAAAGACGTTTATAAGATCGTCACAGGTGACGAATCATGGCTTTATGCGTATGAACCCGAAACACAGCAACAATCGACCGTGTGGGTCTTCGAAGATGAGCCAAATCCAACGAAAGTTGTTCGTGGAAGAAGCATTTCGAAGCAAATGGTCGCTTGTTTCTTCGGCAAATCTGGTCATGTGGCAACTATTCCGGTTGAGCAATGGAATACGGTTAATTCTGACTGGTACACCACAATTTGTTTGCCTGAAGTCTTCGGAGAAATTCGAAAAACGAACAAGAGAAGACGAATCAGTGTTCACAGTGATAATGCGAGCTCCAACACATCGGCTCAAACCAACGCCCTGACTTGGCACCCAATGACTTCTTATTATTCCCGCTCATCAAGAAAAAAAAGCGTAGTCCACGATTTTCGTCGCCAGAAAATGCTGTTCAGCGTTCAAAAACCATGTTTTGGAGGTGTCTCAATCGGAGTGGAAAAATTGTTTCGACAATTGGATTGAGCGCATGTAGAAGTGGATAAGTCATGCTGGAGAATACTTTGAAAAACAATAGAACCATTTTTGATGATTGATATTCGCATTTTCATTATTAGGCTAAAAATATATCGAGCAGCCCTCGTAAGTATCATTTTTTTAGAGAAAAAAAATGCTTAAAACTGAATTGCTGTTGTTGTCTTAAGTAGTTAAAAATTGATAATTTTCGGAATTTTTGCCTTACAGGCACCACAAAAAAGTCACGATGTCTTCTTGGAAAATATTTCTGTGCACTTTTTTAATTTTTTTTTTTTTTGACCCCGACATCTATCGCTCAAATGCATTTTTTTGTTCAGACTTATCTTCAGTATTTACAGTTCGGTCTTTTATGTCTACCGCACCATTGTTTTCGGCCTGAGAGGATGGTTTCGACTACGTAATCGTGCTAACCCTTGGTGCGCAATTGGCGTCACTACCACCTAGTACTTAGTTTGTACCGCCCTAATGTACCTTTCTTTTGCTTGCATATATATGTATATACGTCGTCAAAAATTATTAATCTTTTGCAAAATAAGTATTTTGATTGCTTCAGAAGAACCGAAATAAAACACATTAAACGTTCTGAGGAATATATGTACGTTTTTCGCTTCCTATGGTCTTTTAGATTCATTTTACATGGATTTTTTCTGAGCAGACATCCAGTCAAATTTTATGGTGAATAATTTTCTAGAATATTTTGTTCATATATTTGAGCTTTGGCCACCATGAAAAATTCAAACAAACTTTTTAAATTTTTCTTCTTTTATTGGTCGATATTTCGGCTCCAATCTGGGGTCATATTCAGGACCAATTGTCTATGTTTGATCGAATTTTTCATGGTGGTCAAAGCTCAAATATATGTATAAACAAAATATTTTATACAACGGCCAAATAAAAAACTCACTCAAAATATTTTAACGCTCTAGCGACCTTAAAAATACTTTTTTTTCAGACATTATAAAAAAATGGGGTTATGACAAACTTAGTTTGCGATATGGTCCAATACAAGTACGGTTTTAAATACTTATTGGTTGCTTTTTTTCCGACAGGGTAGGAATATGATGCATTGTGGAACGATTTTCCTTCATACCTTGTTAAGTTTGGTTTGGATATAAACTGGTTTCGGCTAATATGCGCCATCTTCAGTGTCTTTCTTCGGTTTGTCTCCAAATCAAACTTGACAAGGCACGACGGAAAAACGTTCCACAATACAGCACACGTGTTTTAACTTCAATCACAATCTTCCTGAATATATCTATGAGTAGTCCACTCTCAAATGTCCCTATTTGAATTTTTCATATTAAGCCACAAAGTAGAAAAATCAAAAATAGAAGCATGAATGTATACATATAAAATCTATAGAGAGCTTTGAAAGTGTAATCGTATATAATGCTTTTTTTTCAGAATAGGGAAGGATTTTGAAAGAACTTCTTAATAGACATAATACACCTTTAAATACTGTTACATAATCCATAAAAAACTCAATATCGAAAAACTTTCACATAGCCAGTTTTGAGAGTGGACTACTCATATCGTCGCTCCGGAAGAAGAAAGACGCATGTCAGTAATTTGTCGACGAAAAAAGGCGCATTAAAAATATGTCGGGGAAGAAAGACGCATTAGCATTAATATTGACAAAGAAAAATAAAAAATCGAATACGTCTTTCTTTCCTAAAAAATATTTAAATGCGTATTTTTTTGAAAGAAAAAAGTTTGCGTCTTTCTTCCTCAACAAAACAGTTTGCGTCTTTTTTCTTCTATAGCGACGATATGTATTAGGTGGAGGGTTGGTTGGTTGGTGGAGGGACTCAAGAGCAGAAAATGGACTCGATTTCTTTTAACAGATACATATATCTTATTTTTCGCATGAAGCACGACAATGAAAGCTTATTGTAGATCGCAGTTGATATTTTCTATTTGCTGCCCATTTCTTCCATATTTAAATTCAGTTACTTTACTTTATATGTCACTAGTTATTATTATTTCGTATAGTTCACAAACAACGCGTATCAAAGTACTTTAGCATATTATATGCAAATTTGTTAAAGCTACAACAGCAAATTCGATATTGCTGCGTTATTGACCTGCACAGTAGGCATATAACAAATGTTGACGAAAAATTTGGCATACCACCACGTGGTGGCAAATATTGTACAAGTAATGAATATCACTTTTTTAGGTAATTTCGGTTCAAAAACGTTCCGCGCGGTACCCTCAGATAATCCCAAGGGGCATAATCCCAACTTTTTTATTTGGGATTATGTCACTCCCCCTAGGGTGACATAATCCCAACTTTTTTACTTGGGCATATGTCACCCTAGGCGTAGTGATAATAATAATAATACAGATAATGTCATTTTCAAGCCCAAAAAAACATTTCAGATTTTTTCTTAGATTTTATTACAATAAGCAAAAAAATTAAAGCTGACAATAAAGTTAATGTTGTTATACAATAATACATTGAGTATATGTATAAGATGAAATATGTATGTACTTAAATACACATGTTTTCAAAAAATTACTTTAAAACTAAAAAATTACATTAAAATTAAATATATTTACATATATACAGACTTTTTTCAATAAAACGATAGGTATATAAATATTTGTGTACATTGTATATATGTCTATAAAAAGATGAAAAATTGGAAGAAAAAATTGCGCGATTTTTGATTCCAAATTTTCGCCTGCGGCACTTTTTTTATTTTAGATCGATAGGTATATACATATGTATATACATATGTCTATAAAAAGATGAAAATATATATAAATATGTACATATGTCTATAAAAAATAAAAATTTGGAAGCAAAAATCGCGATTTTGCTTCGCACTAGTGCCTACTCGAGTGATTTGGTATTCTGGCTCCCTTTTATTTGGGATTATGTCACTCCCACATAGGTGACATAATCCCAAGTAAAAAAATTGGGATTATGTCACACCATGGTGAGTGACATAATCCCAAATTTTAAAATTGGGGTTATGCCACTTGGGATTAAATCACGGCACCGTTCCGCGCACAGCTGTGTTATTATTATATTGAATCAGAATTTTCTGAAGAAAAATTAGTTTGGGGTGGGTGGGGCACTTCCCTTAGGCCCATTAAAAGGCGTTTGGAATAATAGGAAGGTTATTAGTTAAATAAATATCTATTATTATGAAGAAAAACGTGTACACTGTACAAAACTTTTTGTTTTTTTCAGCAGTTCTGATAAAAAAAAAGTAATTTCGTTTTGCGCGGAAACTTTTTTGCAATTTCGCAAAAAAAAAATAATGGGGTTTATATTTTTTGATGCTCTATTCGTCTATGGTATGCCGTTTTTCGTATTTGCAAAAATTGTAAAAAGTTATATGCCTACTGCACAGTGTGCACGATTGCCCTTTTGTTTGCAGCTATCGCCGCCCATCCAGCCCAGTGCGACTTCTTTTTTTTTCTTATTCTCAACGCCATTTTATATGCGTTTTGTTTAGCGTTCAGTTATGAATGTGTACTAGTCGTTCTTGTTGTTGTTGTTGCTATTTCTTTGCAACTGATTTTACAGCGAAGTTACTACCGTCTTAGTTAATCGTTATTTTCGCACCAATAAACAAACAACAATTTTAAGTGCCAAGACTAGTCATAGATGCACTTAGCAACACAAATACACAGCAAATAATGTATTTATTACGTACTTGGGGCGGCGCGGAGCAGGGCATGTGGAAGTTGGAATTGCCACAACAAAAGCGACGGAAAGCGACAAAAAAATACTACTACTACAACTAACAAAAACTACATCTAACAACAACTACAACTAACAACAACTACAAATAACAACAACTACAACTAACAACAACTACGACTAACAACTAATAGCCATAACATTGACTGGGCGACAATGGCAACGTGGTGCGGGGCGTGGTGTGGCATGGCGTTGCGGTCGTAATTTTATAGTCAAGTAAGTACTCGGCTAGAAACTTGTGTACTTGGTAACTTTAGCACACACACACCATTACGAATACATACATGTACATACACATCATGTAGGGAAAATCTGTAGTTCCGAACTAGGTCGATTCTAGTGCATTTTTCGCAACTACTTGTGCGAGCTAAATCTCTTTTCCATGTTATCAACTGGCGAACTTAACATTTTCGATAGTTCTGAACTAGATAGAAATTCCTACAAATTCCACAGTTTTGTGTCTGCCACTTAAGAGCAGCATTTGACACGCTTAAGGCAAGTGGCGCGATGGAAGAGTGGTTAACGCGTGTGCGTTTCAATCTGAGGGGCGCTAATTCGAATCCTGTCGGTGTCGAGGTGGATGATAATTTTTTTTTTTATTTTTTTTTACTAATATTTTTTTATTTATTTATTTAATAAAAATTTAAAAAAATATTTAAAAAGTAATAAAATAAAAAAAAAAACGAACAAACGAAAAATTTTCACAGAATTTTTGTCACTTCGAAATTGCATACAAATCAAAGTGTGTCTTATAATGGTCACTCAATGCACTCTTTCTGAACTGGTGGGGGCCTAACTACAATTGATCTATGTGAATTTTATATGAGCTATTGGCCAGTTTTTAATTAAGGAAAATTGAAAAAAAAAATTTTTTTTTGAGGCCGCCTGAAGAAGTCTGATGAGGGGATGTGGTGGTCCCCGAAATGGATCCATAACTTCTACCAAAAAAAAAAAATTTTTTTTCAATTTTCCTTAATTAAAAAACTGGCCAATAGCTCATATAAAATTGATCTATTTCATTTTTGACACCTTTTCGTTAGTTCGGAACTAGAAATTTTGCTCAATAGTTATTGAGTTCCCTGCAGGGTGTGTATATGTATGTATGTATGTTTGTAGAGCATTTTCCATGCCATGCGGTTGTTCTTTTTGTGGTTTTTCCAAGCGTCCGGTCACAACACTGGCGCCTCTCTACTCTCTACGTGGTAATTTTTGGGTTTGCTGTTGTTTTTGTTGTTATTTATATATTTTTATACTCAGCTGTACTAGTACACAGAGTATTATAATTTTGATTTCATAACGGTGGATTGTAACATAATGAAATAATTGAGATAGATATGGACTTATATATATCAAACTGGAAACGGAACGTAGAAGTACGATCCCAAAAAGCCATGTTAGCACTTTACGCATGTAAATCAGCGATAGGCAAGAGATGGGGACTTAACCCCCAAATCGTCCATTGGCTGTACACAGCGGTAGTGCGACCTATTCTCTTCTATGCAGTCACCATATGGTGGCCAGCACTGGAACTCGAAACCAATAAGAGCAAATTAACTAGAGTGCAGCGAATGGCTTCCATGCTTATTAGCGGAGCCCTTCCCTCCACCCCAACTAAAGCTCTCGAAACCATCCTATTTCTTCTCCCCACGGATATACAGGGGAAACTCATTGCCAGCTGCAACGCGGCAAGGCTCAATGCAACCGAACCCTGGAGGGACACCAGATTCGGGCACGCTCAAATTCTTAGTAACGTCCCTGCCAATTTTCTAAAGCTGGACTATGCAATACCAGCCTTCTGTTGGGATAACAAATTTCTCCACAAGAATCCCGGAGAGGAGCGAGTGGAAGAACTTAGGAGATCCCGACCCTAATACACTGCACCTTTACACGGACGGCTCTAAATTGAACAATAGAGTTGGAAGTGGGTTTTTCTGCGAAAAGCTTCATCTGAAAGTAAGTTTGCGCCTACCTGATCACTGCAGCGTCTATCAGGCTGAGCTCATAGCCATATGGGAAGCAGCTCGTCGCCTGACAGATCTGCCAGACACAAATTCTATCAAAATCTTCTCTGACAGCCAAGCTGCCATAAAATCCTTACAGAGTAACAATACTACATCTATAGTTGCAATGAAATGTAGGGAGTCTTTGAACAAACTAGCCGAAAGGTGCGACCTGAACGTCATTTGGGTTCCAGGCCATAGCAACGTTCGGGGCAACTGCATTGCAGATGAGTTGGCAAGGGAAGGCACAAGCTTGCAGGATATCACATCTGCGACATGGGTTGGCCCCCCGCTTAACTCATGCAAGCATTGGTTGAGATCTCGCTCCATTGAACAGGCTAACGCTAGATGGGCCAAGGAGTCAACTTGTGTGATTTCTAGGCAAATCTGGCCTAGACTGGATGAGGCTAGGTCTGTATCGGTGCTGCATCTGAATCGGCTCTCTATAGGTCCGCTGGTGGGACTTCTAACAGGCCATTGTCTTATGGGCACTCACGCCTCTCGCATGGGCCTATATAAAAACGACTTCTGCCGCAGCTGTAGGGACGTGGAGGAAATAGAGAGTGTTGAGCACTATCTATGTCACTGCCCCGCACTGTCGCTATCCAGGTACCGCTTCCTCCATAAACACTTTTTCGAGTGCCTGGCGGAGATGGAAAATGCAAGGACACTAGATTTTCTGCGCTTCATGAAACAAACGCGCTGGTTTAGCTTCACGGGCATCTAATCTTATTATACTTTTGGATCTAATTTTTCCGGAAAGGTTTGTAAATAGGGATAAGGAAGCTAGGGCTCCCGTGTGGTATCACAATGGGCCACCTCGGCCTAAGTGTGTCCCCGCTTTCATGAATTGCGGAGACAGCCACCTCAACCTACCTACCTACCTATATATATCAAAATGATCAGGGTGAAAAGAGAAATCGATTGAGCCATGTCCGTCCGTCCGTCCGTCCGTCCGTACGCACGATAACTCGCGTAAGAATTGAGATATTTTGATGAAATTTGAAATGCAAGTTGGTATCGAGACTGGGACGGTTGGTATTGAAAATGGGCGAAATCGGACCATGACCACGCCCACTTTTCCTATATAGAAAAATTCGGAAATTTGGTATCTCAGTCACTATTAAAGCTAGAGTGATGAAATTTTACCCTCGTGTTGAGCTCAGGCCCCTAGGAAGAAATTTGATGAAATTTTGGAAAATGGGCGGTGCCACGCCCACTTATTAAGGGTCAAACCTTGAAAGTTTTATGAGACATAACTCAGAAACCGTTGAAGATATATCGATGAAGTTCGGTACTTAGGCAAATGTTTGTACGAAAAATTTCCAAAATCGGTTGACGGCCACGCCCACTTTTATATATGTGTATTATAAAGTGGCCGAATAAAAACATTTTAAGCGATATCTTTGTCAAATATAGAGATAATTCATAGAAATTTTTGGCATGAGTTCCACAATAGACCGGAAATAAAAAGTAGAAAAATTTTGGAAAATGGGCGTGGCACCGCCTCTTTTTAGACAAAGGAATATACGAGATTTCTTAGCCTATAACTTGACAAATAATTGAGATATTATGACGAAACTTGGTCCATACACTTTTATAACATGTGTTAATAGACACGCAAAAATTTATTGAAATCGGTTTATGACCACGCCTACTTTTTAACAAAGATATTTCTGGAACACCCTTTGGGAATTTGTAACGTGACATCTTTGTAACTGGAAGTCATAAAGGAATGAAAATGGGCGTGGCTACGCCCACTTTATGCGGCACTCGCTTTATATAAAATACGCCGTGTTTCCATCAAACGCAAACAAAAAATGAAAGCGTACAGCTGAGTATCTAATGTTCGATTCCACCCGAACTTAGGCTTCCTTACTTGTTTTTTTTTCTACTTTTGTATTTACTTTTTGTTGTTGCTCTTTGCTGAGTATGCCTTTCAATACATTTGCGGTTACTCTTTAGCTTTATGCCAATGCTTTTGGTAGCACTTCAAGGCGACAATTATCCAATACCGTGTTTCAAAAACTTAAGCGTTGTTTTCGAAAGCTTTCAGAATTGTATTGGGTTGCTTCAAGGCAAATTCATTCTTCTTCTTCTCGTTTTTAACTAGCGAGTACTTCTTTGTATGACAAGAAATATTTGACTTTGAGTTTGACATTCTGATGGACAAAAACTTAAAGCGAATGGAGGTGAATATTGCCGAATTCGCCCTGCCATTACCATAATGAATTTGTCATGGGTTGCTTTTTTGTGTATTTGCTTTGAATACCTACTTATGTAAAGAAAATCTTATGTGTTTTTGTTATTCCCTTCAAGTCCATTTCGTTCCGTTACTGAAAGTAGCATCAGCAAGTGAAAGGTCATGTTGTTACAATGGCCTAATATTTATTTATCACAATCATTTTTCCTTCACCGTCCCACTGTTGTAATGGCTCGTTGCCTCATTTCACTTTACATTTCCTTACTTTAAACACCGCTTTCCTGCCACGACACTCCCCGATTACGTTGTGGTGTTGGTTATGTTGCTGTTAGCCAACTAGTTATTCCTTCATGTCACATAATAGATTGTGTAGCCACTCTTTAATGCATAGTTTTGGTAAATTTGTGCTATCACACTTAATAATACATACGTACTACATACATACCACTACATACTTTAGTCTACTCTCTTCAGTTTACGAGTATGACGTACTTAGGAAACACTTTAACGCCACTTGAATGACGCTTTGTATAAATTTCATTACCGCTTTTGGTTTTTTTTGTGTGCCTTATTTGCTGTTTTTGTATTAAAATTTTATTGCTTAAAATAAAAAAATGTATAAAATGCGTTCTGTGTTAGATTCGATTTTGGTTTTTTGCTTCATTTTGATTTTCTTCAGTGAAACTTTTGGCACTGATATTCAACAACAAATTTGCGACAATTTACTCGATAAATAAAAATTAGTCGAGCTTTAAATGTGCGGAAAAAGAAAATTGATTTCAAATTTTCTGGTTTTGTGACGATTTTAGGTTTTTTTTTCATTTGATTTTGTACAACTTTATGTTGGCCTCTTACTATGGAATATAAAGAATATTGATGCTGTGGATCTTAAGCAATAAACCCTAGAACTCATTGTCAACGCGAATGACCGTATAATATTAAAATATAAGGAGTAGCTTAACAACTAAGTATATATAAGATCATAAGTAAATATATTTTCAGTGATATAATTCCAAATTTTCTTCTTCTTCTTCTTCTTCTTCTTCCTCTTCTTCTTCCTCTTCTTCTTCTTCTTATGTTCTTTATATTATACATCGTCGTACCATACGAAAACTAACATCACATTTTTTGTGGCTGATGAAAAGTAAAAAGTTCAAGTTTTGGCCGACGAAAAGTAATAAAATCGAGTTTTGGCTGACGAAAAGTAATAAAATCCACTTTTGGCTGACGAAAACCATAAATTTCATTTAAACCACAACAACAATTTTAATGTAAAAACAGTATATAATTACTGATACTTTTCGTCAGCCAAAAGTCGATTTTATTACTTTTCGTCAGCCAAAACTCGATTTTATTACTTTTCGTCGGCCAAAAGTCAAATGTTCTACTTTTCGTACAGAATTTTTTTATTGATAGCTTTCGCCAGAAATTTTAAATATGTTAGTTTTCGTATGGTACGACGACATGTGAAATGGAAATTTTGTTTAAACCTTCTTCATAGGATAACCGCTGAACGAACCCATACAAATCTTCGCACACCTAATTATTTTCATTCGGCGAGTATGTACTATAGGCATATTTTTAATTTTATTGAAAAGCAGAGATGGGCACTTCCCATACACAATTATTCTTTATTTCGTAATATATCTTGAAATGTTTGTAGTAGAGTACCGAAAATTGATGTGAAGGAATATTACATAATTACGTACTCAACGGATAAAAACGCTAGGCCTTATTAAAGCAGGGATGGGCACCTCCCATACCAACTGAAATTTTCACAGCGAAAGTCCCTTGAAATATTGGTGTGGGGCATATGAGTTATTAGTTTATATATGTATACTTATATATGTTAAGTATACTGCTCAATTGAAAGAATAATAACTGTCTGCACTCGATACTGTTTATTAATTCAATATTTAATAGTCATTTGAAATACAATTTAAAACACATTGGAAATTCAATATTCAAAAGTATCAAAAGTCTTCGCATCCGAAAAATATTCGCTTCTCGACCTCCGTGTCTTCTGCCTACTCTCGCACGACTGACCCTCCCTCTTACATATACATATATCGAAAATAAAATAAGAGAATATTTTCAAAACAAATAGGAATAGGGTCTATTATAAGTAAGTATTCTCTACATGGAAAAATCCCACTATTAAAGACTTTCTAGGTGATGTGAAACATGTGAATATTTATTAACTAAATAATTGCCTAAATACTATGCATAATAAATGAATGCTAATATTTTTAAACGCAAGCGATGTGAAACCCGCGGTTGACCGCTAGTAATAAATATATGTGAAAAAGGGAGAGCAAGGATAATTTAGGTTCGAACTCAATTGGTTCCTCAGCGGACATGGATTCTTTAAGTTGTGCCTACATATCCTCAATCTCCCACAGATGTCTGTCTGTCTCATAAGTCCCGATGTAGCCTTATACCAATCACATAATACACTGAAATAAATTTTGGTATAAATTTTAAACTTTTTTGGTCGATATATAGGACACGACCGAAAAATTATTAAAATTTAAACTTTGAAAAATTTAAAAGATTCTTAAACTTTTAAGGTTTAGATTTTATTCCAAATAAAGATTTATTTTAACTTTCAAAATTTTAAAATTTAAACCTTTTTTGGTTCAGATAAAAAAAATGTGTGCTCCCAAATCCTCTTCATGCCTTTCCCTATTGTATTTTCTTTCCTCTCCTCTTTTTTCTTCCTTCTTCATTTTACCTGTTTCCGTAATTATTTTGGGTTTGTTTGTTTCTCCATTCAAACAACGCCACACAGTCGTTCATTCAAATTGTCTGATAACTATAAATGAGCTTCTTATATTGTTCATTTCTTGAAAAAGCAAGCTGGAATTTCAAATCAAAAATTTAAAATTTTTGGTTGAAATAAAATCCTACGACCAATGAAAGTTTAAAATTTAATCCATAAAAAATATCAAAGGTTTATAGAGCTTTTTAAATTGACATTTCCATACAAATTTTCAATTATAAGAGTTTGATAAACCTATTTTATTTTTTATGAATAAGGGGTAAAAGTTTAAATGAGAAAAAGTCTAAGATTTAAACCAAAAAAGTATAAAATTTATTCCAAAAAATACTTAGAAAGAATTAAACTTTTGTAAGTTTGAATTTTAAACCAAAAAAGAATAAGAAACTTTTAAACTTTCGAAGGTTCAAAATTCAACCCAAACAAAGTTTTGAATTTCTTTCAAACCAAATCAAAGTTTAAAAAATATTCCAATATTTATAACAGTGTACAGTCTCGAGGTAATAATACGCCAAGTTCCTTATTCTAATCAAAGTAGACGTTAGGCCGTGGCCTTTGTGTAGCAGATACAAGATTTAAAGTATAGCTTCTCTCATACGCAGATGCTTATTTTCTGTTCACTAAACGAAATTTTTTCCGTAGAGAGTGCAAAAGCTGCAGATAGTTTGAAGAAAATGATGCAGCTGTGGAACGATTTTGCGATTGTCGGGTAATGCCTCCAGCAAATGTAGGGATAATAGGGTAGATTAAAAACACCTTGATAGCATAATCGAAATTGCAAAAATTTAAATGAATGCTTTCACTATATATTTTGGGGTATTTTTTAAATCGCATATATGCTCATTAGCGTAAATGGTTAAATATTCTTTGTTAAAAAATTTTGACATTTGCCATTTTTAAAAGTGTTTAAGGAAACAAAATCTAAGGTCTATTTACTTGCACCTGTCAGAAGCTTTTATGTATTTTTAATCGCTCATTTACATATGAAAAGTTCAAAAAGATTTGCACATATTTAAATCTGTATTATAATCAAGGTTAAGTAACACTCCATTATAGTAATAAGTATATGTACATATTTGCAATTTTCAAGCAAATCAATTACAAAAACTTTTTAAAAGGTGGATTTGTTTAACGTACCAATAACGATCTTACCTAACCTACTTTATCGGCGAACTGCCACATAAATATTATTATTATTATTTTTTTTTTTTTTGAAGTAGCAAAAGTTATTTTTAAACCTGCAGCTGCGCTTTTGCAAAAGTGCAAGAAATTACGTGAAATAAGTAAAAGCGATAGTTGCTGCTGATATGTGGCACATTAGCGGGTCATACATATGTGTGTGAATGTGTGCAACATGCCACAACAACATACATATGCACGAGTGCAGTAAAACTTTTCCTTTCACTTATGCACACCCACTTGGCTTGGCATGGCGACATGCAACAAGAAAACTTTTCCGGTCGCAATGATGTAAAAGTTTTGATAAGGCCAACACCGATACGATTGCATATAAGCAACGCTTTTATGTTACAAACATACATACTCATACAAACACAAATATACACTTATCTACGTAAGTAATGCTGCATGTGCAACGAAATTTTCCGCCATAAATGTTGATGCAAAAAGGGGCACAGGTAATATAATGTTGCTGATAAAAGAAAGAAAAAACGAGAAATAGAAGTTAAGGGAAATAAATGCTGTTATATGCGAGCCAAAGTAATTGCCACCTGCTACGAGTGCGCGTTGTCAACATTGCACATATCTATGTATGTATGTATGTATGTACGTACATGTGTGAATGGCCTTAACGAATAAGGCGAATTAAATATATTGAAAAGGTTGCAGAATAATAATCAAAAGGCTGTCACTTTGCTTGCATGCATGTGTGTGTGTTTAACCCTCAGACTACTGGTGACGTAAATTGTCGTTAACGGTATATTGTGGTCTGATAGACCACAAGGTATTTTTTATTTGCAACTACCAAAAAAGTCATCGGATACAACAAATGTTATTTGTTATTTGGCAAATGTTATATTTACGTTCATTTAGCATAAAAATACAGTCCAAATTTGTTAAAGAAATGCATTAATGGGTGTTTTAAACAAGTCCCTAGTTTGTAGGACCTCTTGGCATTTCTTCAGAAACGCATTACGCATGCGTTGGTTTAATGTAAATCACAAACCGTATATTTACATTTAATGCAATGGAATGAGTTTTCCGGTTTCTTTTATCTGCCTCAAATACCAAAATCCAGCCAGAATCTAATCGCAGATGGGGCATAATCGTGATAAATTCGGCTAGGCTTCACGTAACTCCATATGTGGTTTAAACTTTTCCTGTGCTAATTCAATTAAAAATTCGCGTTATTTATCTTTTCCTTTCTTGGCTTCCCCATCAACATCGCAGGTATAATGTTCAGATGAATTTAGAATCATAGACTTACATATTTTTTTGGCACGTAAGAGCAAGACATTTTCGTAGTAACAGAAGATGGTGGACGACTAGAAGAGGTAAGTAATTCTGGTGGAATTAATCTTTCATCCTCACGAATAGTTCCAACGAAAGCTAGGCTTATGTACATTAGCTCGCTAGCGAATTCTATGTTGAAAAAAGTTGCCTTTACAATTATGATATAGGGTTTCAATGCTGTGGTCTGACAGACCACAACCTTGAAAAACGCACATCTTACACAAAATATGCTTTTTTTTACACAGAAATGAGACTAATATTACATTTCTATACTGAATTAGAAAACACTCATGGAACCTTACAAAGTCATAAAACGGTTTGCACAAAAATGTTAAGGAAAACAAAAAGATGTAGTAAAATTTTTCAAAATGGTCTGACAGACCACAACGCTAGTCTAAGGGTTAAATGTATGTGTGGCGTTTTATAGCACAATCGCACAGTAACAACAACAATAACGATTGCAATATTTATTGGGGCACGGTAATGAATGCAAGCGACTTGTGTGCAATTGCAATACAGCACACATTTTCCTACATATATAAAAACATACATACATACATTTATATGTAAGTGTGTACATACATATGCACACTTTTAACTAAATAAAGCAGCAAAAGTTAAAATTGCCTTGCCTAACAAACTTCGGCTTTTGCGCTCAGCTTAGTTGCTCATACGCCCCGGTGCACTCAAGTCGCACAGTGAATCGAATAGAACAAGCTAGCTGGACAAAATTATTTTATGGGATTTTCGGACTGAAATGACTGTATCTAAGTATATTACGCATATTTTAGGCAATATAAGCGGTTAGTACTTACATATTATGTATATATGTACACGCATTAGGGTGGGCCAAAAAAAATGCAATTTCGGGTTTTTGGACTGGTATACGGAAATTCGAGTTCCTAGGTAAAAATGAAGTCTAATGACAAAATATACATAGGTGGATAATATACATACGTACTAGGGTGGGCCAGAAACAAAAAATCGTTTTTTCATTTATCTAACCATTAAAAAGATATTCATGGCGAAACATTGAAATTAATAGTTCTTTTTATTCCATTTTTTTTTGCTCGTTCTGATTTCAAATAACTAAAATAAAAACTATGACAACTTTCAATACTTTCAACGTTCAATACAAAAATTTAGCTCATTTAAAACAATGCGAGTTTGTTTTTGTTAAAATAGCTTATTCTATGTTTGCATTAAACTAAAAATAATTCAAAGGTATCGCTTATTGCTATAAGTGATACAAATTAAAATGTAAATAAGTCTTAATCACTATCAGTGCTTTCCACTTCTGAACAGGTATTAACAGTATCTGCACCAGTAATCGTATTATGAGCCCGTGCACAATTGGCTTTTCCTGCTCCAACTTTGATAGAAAAAACCTTAAAGCAAAGCGAAATTCCAGATGCTTGCTACAACAACACTTTGACAATTTCCACTTCACTTCTTTCTTTAATTTATAAACCTGATTTTTGGTAAAATATTTGGGGAATTTGCTTTTTTCTGCTTATTCGAATGTTATTTTTTACTTTTCTCTGTTCACTTCTCACGAAATTACGCGAAATCGCTAAAATAAGTGTAGATATGCAAATATACACACACACACAAGGGGAGATGTTTGTGAAAGTTTAAAAATGTTAAGACATGGCTAACCTTATACTTTGCTTTACTCGCTTCACCTCAATTGTGAACATGTCCCTTTGAAAAGCACATGCTCAACGGAACTGTCAAAGCAAAACTCTGAAGCAAAGCGAGTAGAAGTCAATTGTGCACGGGCTCTATTTGTTGACAGTAGTAATAGATTTTTTTGTGTGAAAATTTTGCCATTTTTATAGTATTTCAACCATATCTCAAAAAGCTCTTTTTTTAATCCAGAAAGAATAAGCTGGAAAAAAGCAAAAAAAAAAATAATATTTGGACCGCTTTGCGCTTAGCAAAAATGATATATTTAGAGGCTACGGAGCCACGACTATGATTTATGTAAATTTCCGACTGGAAGCTGGTGGAATACTGCTACTTTTTCTCTAAGAAATGTGAAAATTTGCAAAAAAAAAAAAATATAAAATTTCATGTTTCAAGTTTCGGCGTGTTTTATAGCATAGGTGGCCAGGATTTAAGCCTAAGGGAGCCACACGACAACAAATCAATAAAAAATCCAACAACCTTCTTCGCGGAATTATAAAAATATTATTTTGCCAAATAACGGTTTATTGCAATACCATGTACTTATGTATGTACATACAGATATGCAGCGGGTAGGCATTCAAATATTTTACTAAACAACATAAACGAGGTAACAGATATAAATGTACATCATACATACATATGTACATTAGGCCGTCTCGCGTTATAGGGAAGCAAAAATAAAGTGCGCCGTACGCCCCCGCATATGATGTCTTTTTGGAAAACATTTCCGGAAAAGCTTTTTATTTTTTTTTTGGACGCCGCTAGATGTCGCTAAAATTTATTTTTCTCATATCTTCGGTATTTATAGTCCAATCTCAGAGTTTAATACACCAATGTCTTTGGCTTGAAAGGACGCCTTATACTATGGAATATTATTAACCCAATGTGCGTCATTGGGGTCACTGCCACCCAGTATTTATTTTATACCACCCTAATGCAATTTTTTATGCCTGCATGTTAAACGTAGTCTAAAATCATTAATCTTTTGCAAAAGAAGTATTTCGATCGCTTCAGTGGAACCCGAAATAAAAGACGTTCAACATTCCGTGGAATATAAGTTTTTCGCTTCCTTTGGTCTTTTAGGTTCATTTTAGAAAAATTTCTTCTTAGGAGACCCCTACTGAAATTTTATGGCGAATAATTTTCTAGAATATTTTAACCCTCTATCACCGCCAATAAAGGGTTATTTTGACCCCCTTTTTTTAGAAAATCAGGAAAAATAGTATTTTTAAGGCCGCTAGAGGGTTAAAGTGTTCTAGAAAATTATTTGGCATAAAATTTTACTATGGGTCTCCTCAGAAAATTTTTCTGTAAAACTAACCTAAAAGGCCAAAGGAACCGACAAACCTACATTCCTCGGGATGTTGAACGTGTTTTATGTCGGGTTCTGCTGAAGCGATCGAAATACTTCTTTTGCGAAAGATTAATGATTTTTTACTACGTTTAACATGCAGACATAAAAAAGGTACATTAGGGTGGTATAAACTAAGTACTGGGTGGTAGTGACCCCAATGGCGCACATAGGGTTAATAATATTCTACAGTATAAGCCGCCCTTTCAAGCCAAAGACATTTCTGTATTAAACTTACAGATCGGACTATAAATACCGAAGATATGAGAAAAATAAAATTTAGCGACATCTAGCGGCGTCCAAAAAGAAAATTAAAAAATTTTCCGGAAATGTTTTCCAAAAAGACATCATATGGAGGGGCGTACGGCGAACTTTATTTTTTGCGATACGGTCTAATGTACATATGGATGTATGTATATATGAAGACGTAACTACACAATGAACGTCGAAGCGGTATCTACGCAATGAATGTCGGTCGATAAAATAAAATAAAGGCGCGTTATACTATCGAAATTGGTTTGCTTGTTGTTGGGAGCCACTCGGAGCCACAGCAATGTTGTTGGGAGAGTCACTGGAGCCATTGGCTGGCCATCTATGTTTTATAGCACAACAAAACATTGTAAATTAAGAACTTTATATCAAGTAAAAAGTACTTACTGTTCACCATCACTTCCGTTTAAAATAACACGAAACCACTACACAATGAAAAAGTTATACCAAAAATCGTAAGAAGTCAACAATTATAAATTTAAACAAACCAAGACACGTTTTTCTGAGATTAACAGCTAAGTACTTCCACTTCAGCACATATTATGTAAAATTTTTTTTGATTCGTGATATTTGGTCTATTAGCTGTCATCTACATTATATTTTGATTTTAAATTCGAAGGTGACTTTTGTCCAGCTAGCTTGTTCGATTCACTGTGAGTCGTTCTGAATTCTGTATGTTTGCATTTCGAATGCTATTTGTCACTTATGTGACTTTAATAAAGTAATTTTATGTGCAAAAAAATGCTAATTATTGGCATTTGAGTTTTGCGTTTTTATTCATTCATTTCATTTTAATAACACTTTGCTTTTGGTTGCTCTGTACTTGCTTAACAAAACTTGTAAGCTGCAGAATATGACGATGTTTTTCAGCATATATGCATTTGTGTATATTTGAAAGAAAGCTAACAATTCCCAGCTATTCGAAAACAATACTCTTCTTTAAAAATTAAAAAAAAAAAAAAAATAAATGTTTGAGGTCAGATACCGATTTCATAACTTTTCTTGCAGACAAGCATACAAAATTTAGTGCCACCAACAGCCATTTACAGGCGCATAAATACATCATCACCGCAATACACGATGGCAAGTAGAAGAAGAAGAAAATGGGAGGAAGGCGAAATAAGAAGACACAAGCCAAAAGGCATGCGAAAAGTATATAAACGCAAAAGCATATAAATTTAAGAAAGATCAAAAGCGAAGCGACATTACACACAAAATGAATAAACGAAAAAGAGCGTAGAGCATGTGTGTGTGGGTGTGTGTGCAATGAATGTGACTTGAAAAATTCCACATCTTCATTTTCACTTCAACTCAACTGCCTGCAATCTGCTTTTCAGTCTTCTCATGCACAAAATGCCGACTGACTAATGGCAATGGTGTGGGCGATTAATCGTAACATTTGTTTGCGGTGGTTGACTGGTTTTTTTTTTTTACTAGCAGACTGGCTTGCGCGCTCGCGGCACACGTTGTCAAGCAGTAGAGCTGTCGAGCTATTCATCGAGGCGCGAAAGAAAACTCCAGCAAAGACGACTTAGGCATGCCAGCCAGCCAACCAGCTTTAGGGCATAAGCATTCCCATTTTTCATTTAACAATTTACGGCATGCATTTAGGCGTTGAAAAGTGCGACGACGACGACAACGACGACGAACAACCTTTAAATATTACGCCGAAAAACGCAGCAGAAGAAGCCGAAACATCGACTAAGCGAAGCGAGTAACTAGAAAAAGAGAAAAGGTCGAAGCTGAGGGTGAGTGGCAATATTTTCACGCGCTTGCAATTTCGAGGGAACTTTATTTGCTTTTTAGCAGCACATGCATTATATCCTCCCGCTTACTGCTTTGTGGCATACTTAGTTAGTGGTAAAAATTTAAGCCGACCAGGGCTTGAAAATTGCATTCTAAGCCGGTGAAAAACTAATAATAAATGTGCTCAACATTTGGTTGGATGTACCGCATTGGGGTACCAAACTATTTGAGAAGGCTTATACGAAGTTATTTCGAAGACCGGACTCTCGAATATGACACGTCAGCCGGCACTAAGAGAATAAAGGTCACAGGTGGAGTTCCTCAAGGCTCAGCGCTCGGCCCACTGTTGTGGAATATTATGTATGATGACATACTACGTCTCAGAGTTCCAAAAGGTGTTAAAATATATGGATTTGCCGATGACGTCGCTTTGGTCATTACTGCTAAACAGTTAGACGATATTCGTGAAAAGGCTGAAGAAAGTATAAACTACGTTCAAATTTGGCTAAATAAAAATGGACTACAGCTCGCAGAACATAAAACAGAATCAGTGCTCATCTCCAGCAGAAAAAGAGTAGAACATACCACAATTAGGTGTGGAAATCACGAAATAGCCACGCTTCCAGCGGTCAAGTACCTAGGGGTTATGATAGACAGGAGGCTTTCGTTTAAAGCCCACCTCGAGTACGCAAACGAGAAGGACTCGGCAACCGTATCAGGATTAACACGTATAAAGTTAAATGCGCGTGGACCCAAGCAAAGAAGGCGACAGCTACTTGCGTGCGTTGTAAGGAGTCAAATCCTCTACGGCGCTCCTGTGTGGCATCACGCTATAGAACATCAAACATACTTCCGTGGCATCAAGTCTACCTACCGCCTGTGTGCTCTACGAGTGTGTTGCGCATTTAAAACAGTGTCGGATGAAGCCGCGCTGGTTATCGCAAGTCTATACCCTATAGACATACTGGCAAAAGAAGCTGCTCTGATTGCCCAAAACGACGCCGAACGCTCCGCGGCGAGAGAGACCAGCATGCAAAGCTGGCAGCACAGATGGGATAACTCCACGAAGGGACGCTGGACACATAGATGCATACCAGACTTAAGAGGCTGGTTGGAAAGGGCACACGGCGAAGTCGATTTCTACCTGACGGAGTTCCTATCTGGACACGGTTGTTTCAAGGCTTACCTCTTTCGCATTAAGCACGAGTCGAACCCAACGTGCGATCACTGCGGAGGGCAAGCAATAGAAGACGTATACCACGTATTCTTTGAGTGTGCAAGATTTTACGATTCTAGAAACAAGTTCCGTAGAATATTTGGAGGAGACTATACACCTGAGTCGTTCGTGAAGCATATGCTGGAAAGCAAGGCAAAATGGACTGCAGCGAGTGACGTAATAGCAGACACCATGAAAACACTGAGAAGCCTAGAGAGAATACGGCGAGCAAGCGGCGAATAAATGAACACTAATTGTGTCCTTATAATCATAGAAACGTCTAACAATGACCACCTCGAGTGGAACGGATACGCACAGGAGCTCGGCCTCCTGCATCCGTTACGTGCGTGGTGCGGAGCTTTGGCCTCCGCAGACCATCTAACATTGAGCACTTCGATTGGAACGATTACGGTGGAACGGATACGTACAGGAGCTAGGCCTCCTGCTTCCGTCAACGCGCTTGGTGCGAAGCTTGGCCTCCGCAGACCACCTATCATTGAGCACCTCGAGTGGAATGGATACGTACAGGAGCTCGGCCTTCTGCATCCGTTACGGATACGTACAGGTGCTAGGCCTCCTGCATCCGTCATCGCGCGTGGAGCGGAGCTTTGTCCTCCGCAGACCACTTAACACTGACCACTTTTATAAAAATACAAAAATACATGGGTGAGGCCTTCTAAGGCAGACTGAGGGCAATAACGCGACCATTACGGACTGCGAGCCTAGTGCTCAACCCACCTCCCGACGGTAGCTTGACGGTAGTACCGGGGGGTTCGGTACGATGACAGTCGGAGGTTTAGTTCGGGTTAGAGTCCCACACTGACGGGGTAAAGGCTTTCGATGCTTCCTCCTCGTAAAAAAAAAAAAAAAAACACCAACAAAATTTTTCTAATTAGTAAAAATACAATTATTGCGTTTTTTAAGAGCAGCGGTCACCTCTCGGCAGTGGGCGGCATACCCACCGAGAGTATTTCTGCCATGAAAAAGCTTCTCACAAAAAATGCATTCGCCATTCGGAGCCGGCATAAAACTGTAGGTCCACCCAATTAGTAGGAAAAACAAAAGGAGCACACCTCGAATTGGGAGAGAAGCTCGGCCATAAAACTCGTCAGAGTTGTAATAGCGCCATTGTATTATTATCTATATATATCTATATATATTATATACGCTCAGCTTCATTTATGTTCGAAATATACCCTGCAAAAAATGCGACTAATTCGGGATGTGTCCGGGATCACTCGCAAGAGAGCATGCGACTAATACAACTTGTGGCCTCTTTATATGGTATGAATTATTCCCTTTTGTCTGAGCATGTCCTATGGGGAGACTATGTGCCCTTTTATACCTGAACGAGTACGAAGTTAGACTACTCCACTTTTATGTCAATCATATATCAAATGGAAGTTGTACCTTTTATACCTGAACGTTTATAACCTTTTGAGTACAACTGTCAACAATTAGTCTACATTTTTACGCTTCCGGATACAATTGAGGATTAATGTAGCCAATTTTACTCGAAAGAGAGGAAGCCGTCACAAATCTCTTTGGAGACTAATAGCACAATTTTTTACAGGGTATATTTAATCTTTACACATACATATGAGTATTTATTCATACCCAGCAGTATTTGAGGTAAGGAGGTGCATATTCAGTAGAATATTCATTATGAAAAATAGCTTGAAAGTAAGTTCAAAATTCATTGCTGAAAAAATAACTGAACACGCAGTGAAGACATCAGATGTACTGAAATACATGCTATGGAAGTTCTCCCTTCGTATTCAGGCCTTTTTTCCTACAGAAACCCTCCCTTCTCGTTCGGCAGTTTTTAGGTAGTTGTTTTTCGACGCCACCTCTATATAAAAACGAAAGGGAAAATTCAGATATTAGAACTACATCTCTACTGAATATTCAGTAGGAAATATGTGCTGTTTTCCAACTGATAAATACTGCTTGGTATTTACATAAGTTTACATATGTATTTAGGTTATATAGATACTCATATAGTCATATTGTCATATAGTCATATAGGTACTCTTTTGGTGATATATTCCAGACCTTGACATTTTGAGTCATATGAGTAAAATTTTAACCAACGTAGCTCAAATCGCTCTGCGCCTCGCACACAATCTCTATCGTAATTTTGTCCAGCTAAGATATATTCATATCTGCATATCTCCATATTCATATTTCATATACCTACTCATACATTCCTATATTCTTAGTTTTTTACATATTCCTATTGCTATTCCTATTCGCTAGCCCTTCCTTCTTGGCATCCATTTAATGCGCGCTAAGCAATTTACGCAAACAAACCCTAGCGGCAATATTTTGGAATTATTTGGCTTTATTTCTTTCGAACCCCACTTTTTTACCTAAATACATACATACGCATTTACAAACACATTTACGTCCGCTTTTATGGCCATAAGTAAGCATAGAAAAGCCTAAATCCAAGCAATTTACAGCATTTTCCATTCGCTTGCTTCTCCTTCATTATCAAAAGTGTGTGGGTTTACTTACAGCTGCTTTACTACATAAGAACGTTTGTAAGGAAATAGAATACAAACACACACACTCTAACATATCTTTGCTTTTCTGCTTCTCTGCGCAGTTTTTGTGTGTGTCGTCGATGCACATTGAAAAAACTGCTAAGCTACTAATTAAGTATTTTTGTTTTACGGCGTTAGAATCTCGATTAGAAGCAAAAGCGTTGAATTAAAGTTAAAATTTTTTTTTTTTTTTCTTGTTCCTTTTTATTTGATGCCAAGAAGGGAAAATGTGCTTTAAAATGTTCTGCAAATCAAATTTTATTATAAATAAAATTTTATTATAAAAATTGGCATTGGCTTTTGTAGCAAATATGAACTCGCTTTGGTTGTGATAGGTTTTAGCAATCAGAAGCAGTAGCAACTAGGGTTCCAACGATACCACTGAGTACAAGTAAATACTCGATACTTTTGTTGCAAAACCGAGTACATTTTTACTCGATGCTTTTTCACTCCGATATTTCGTCGATACCAATAAGTATCGATACTTTGGAATTGGGGCACCTCCAAATAAAGGACTAGGCCAATAATATTTTGCAGTCTTACTTCTGTACTAGAAAGGCAACTTTTTGCAGGTAGAGCAATAATGATTTCTCAAAAAAGCCCCAATTCACTCCGCCCTAATGTACATTTGAAGAAAAATCCAAGCCAAGCTCTGCCCAGCAATACGAGTTTTGGGACCACCATACGCATATGGCAATGGGACAGGAAAGGAAAAGAGCTGAGAAAAATATAATAATCGTTGCATATTTCAAGGGGCCTTTTTCCTTTTTTTTTGTTTTCTTGGGACTTCAAAACCTTTTTTATAAAGATTTGGCCTTAGAAGACTCCGAGTGAAATTGTCCTGTGCACAATATCCTAGAACATTTTAACCCTCTCACGACCTCGCAAATAATATTTGTGATGGCATTTTCGAAAAAAAGGGTCAAAAATACCCTTTTCGGAGCGAGCCAATGGGTTAAGATATTCTATAAAATTTTTCTTCGCGTAATTTTCATATAAGCACCTGAATTTCATATTTTGATCCGATATGGATTTTAACCCTTTTTTCCACTTTTTCAAAAAAATTTCAAATTGAAGTGACCATAGCAAACAACTTTGACCTGAGAATGGAAAAATCATGGTAAAAAAATAGAAGGTAAAATCACTTATTGACGTAGGCAGCCATCTTAGCCATTTGACTTTTATTGAATTTATGACATTTCATTGAAACAATGCTACCAGAGTAAGCAGCAGCAAATATTTTTTTGGGCCGAAATCTGAAGTTTGTGAAAATAAATTAATTTATTTTCAAAAAAGCAATTGCTTCGAAAGCTGTGTGATTTATGCAAAATAAATAAATAAATAAATTTACTTTCATGCGCGTAATTTGTGAAAAAAGATTTGGAAAATTATGTTGCTGCATCTACAGGGGATGCGAAAATATCGTGCACTTTTGCAAAGGCTTAGCGGTGAAGTTTTTTAGGTTTCCAGCAATTCCGTTTATAAGGAATCAATGGCTTCAAGCGTGCCAAATAGAGAAAGTTGATTTTCCAAAGAACCCGTTGATGAGCTCAGTGCATTTCGGTGTTAGCGATGTACAAACAACAAAACGTTATTATCGAAATGTGCAGTTATAATGCGAAAACAAAGTATGGACGCAATAATTAAAATGTGCATAAATCTTAATAAATTTGTATTTTTTAGAGTGCAATTAGTGGAAAGCTTTGTGACCAAAACTTTCGAGGCTGTGGAGACGTAAATGCTTTATAAACAAACATTTAATAGAAAATATCTGATTTCACATTTATGTCTCGAAGAGATCCTTGTATCGTACTCCTTCTCTTCCCTTTCTGTAAGATAGAAGTGAAAAAGAACGAGCCAAATTGTAAACAAAAAATTTGTTCGGACATTACGATGACTCCAGCCTTACTCCTTTGTTAAATGCTCAGCCTGCTGTATTGCGTAAGGCTTTGTATTAAATATTCGAGCCAAATAATTCCCACTTTTCACATCCCTTTTAATAGAATATGACATTCTTTGATAATTTCCGAGCTTTCTTCAACTAAAACTAAAATTACCAAAATTTTCTTTAAAAATCTCCATTTTTATATTTGTCCAATATGCAGGGGCGGATTTACCTCTAGAAGCGCCCTGGGCAAACAAATCAAGCCGCGCCCCAATATTTCCAAAAAAACCGTACTTGCCTTCGTGTGGTGACATTTCATTACTTATATATTTTACGGATTTAAAAAGTTTGATTCGAGTTTTCTTAGAAAGAATATTTATTTCATTTTTATTTATATAACTAGCTGTACCCGGCCAAGCTTTGCTTTTGCCCACTTCTTATTATAGGCATTAGAAGCAAAAAACTGCGTACTCTAAATTAAGTTGGAAGTATCTAGAAACCGAACTTATCTCGGGCTGCAGAGCTAAGCAAAAGCCAGATAAGTTAAAAAATGAAGGAAAAATTTGTTTACCCTCTTTATGTCGTTATCCCTTTTTCTTCCTATTAGTATCCAACTCCCTTTCCCTCTACTATTCCCATTCTCTTTCTTTTCCCTTTCATTTCCGCTTCGTTTTCCCGTCACATTTCTGCTTCCCTTTCTCTACCACTCTCCTTACCTCTTCTATTCTGTCTTTATCCCTTTCATTCCCCCTCTTATTACTTCTGTCATTTCCTGTCTTACTGTCTCTCTCCCTATCCTCTTCATTTTCATTATATTCTCCCTCTACTTTTCCGTCCTTTGCCTTTCCCATTCTCATTACCCTTCTCATTTCCATTTCGCTAGGGAACTGGGTTTAGCGCAACATAGCCCTGTATTCCACTTCTCATTTGATGAAATTGTTGCTGAAAAACATATTGTGTCATCCGGCCCTAAGGATAACTATGAAAGAGCTCTATGTAGCAGCCCTGGTCAACACCTTTCATTTTATATCAGTATTGCTCAGTAGGATCCCGGAGTCATCCGGGTCCACGTATTGAACCACATCTGGGGACCCGACCTAGCAATAATGAGTTCATACCTACGTAAAATCTCAGCTCAGCACCCTTCATGTGAAACCAATATCGCTGGGAAAACTTCCGTGATCACCCGGGTCCACGTTTTGATCCATATCAGTGGACTTGAACTAGGAATCATATCTAATGAGTACGGCTCAATATAAAAGTCCTGCTCAACACCTTTTATTTGATACCAATATCAGTGAGAAATATCCCGATGACATCCAGGTTCTTTTTTCACCCACATTGGGGACCCGACCTAGGAATCATAATGCGTCCATCTCTATGTAAAATCCCTGCTCATCTCGGGACCTGACCTAGAAATCATAATGAGTTCATCTCCATGTAAAAGCCCCGCTCAACACCTTTCATTTGATACCAATATCGCTGAGCTATTTTCCGGGACTACCGGGTCCACATTTTGACCCACATCTGGGTACCTGACCTAGGAATCATAATGAGTTCATCACTATGCCCTGCTTAACATTTTGCATTTGGTACCCATATCCCGGTGTTATCCGGGTCCACGATTGACCCACATCTTGGGATCCAACCTGGGAATCGTAATGAGTTCATTTCTATACAAAATCCTTCCAGGGCCATCCGGTCCACGTTTTTACTCATATTTGGGTACCCGGCCTGGGCATCAGAAATAAAATAGTTCTATGTTGAAGTCCTCATCAAGACCTTTCGTTTGATACCAATATCGCTCAGAAACATTCGAGGGTCATCCGGGTCCACGTTCTGATGCATATTTTGGGACCTGGCCTAGGCATCACAAATAAAATAGTTCTAAGTTGAAGTCCTCATCAAGACCTTTAATTTGATACTAATATCGCTGAGAAACATTCGAGGGTCATCCAGGTCCACGTTTTGGCCCATATCTGGACACCCGACCTAGGAATCACAATGAGTACTATTCTATGTAAATTCCCTGCTCAATAGCTTTCATTTCATAAGAACTGTACCAATGTTCTGAAGTGTACTTTGATTCATTTTTTCTCTGTAAAAAATTGAAAAATTTTTAATTCTTGTTGTAATATTCAAAAAAAAATTTTTTGATAAATAAAAAAAATTGTTTTCCTTGTCTTAGTTTTGGCGCCGCTATTGAAACGGCGCCCTGGGCAGCTGCCCATGTTGCCCCTATGTAAATCCGCTCCTGCCAATATGGCAGCCTCACTCGCAATGTTTACAAAAAATATACTTCAGAAAAATTCAATAGCCGTCAAAAAGTTTGAAGCGAAATTACCTTCTGAATTTTTATACCATGGGAAAAATATTTGGAGGTTTTACTATACATATGTATCTTTCATTCTGTGGTAGAATCATTCAGCCCCCAGAACTAGTGTTGCATTGTGTAAAAACTTACTATACTTATACTCTTTAAATAATTGAAGTAAAAGAACGGTGTGTTTTTTATTTAGTGCATGTATATAATTTATAACAATTTTTCTTTTTATAGCCTTATTCTGGCGCGTTTACATAATTTAACGGTAAAAATTAGGAACTTTAAACACCATTTTCGTATTATTGCAACAGGAAAATTAAGCTACCATTTACCATTTACAAGCCAATTGAGGTGGTGCATTAAATTTCCCGTTGGATAATACGAAATTTTTTTCAAAGTTCCTGACTTAGCGAAAAATTCAGTAACTGCTCCAGAATAAGGCTGTTTAACGATTTTCGATACCAAATAGGTATCGATGCTTTTCATCCGATACATACTCGAGTACCGATACTTTTTGACGATACTAGAAGCCAGTAGAAGTATAGGTACCTTAATGGCATCGTTGGAACCCTAGTAGCAACTGCTGTAGGAACAAATATGAAACTGTGCCCCTTGGAGGTGGTTGGTTGGTTGATTGGTTTGAGTGGCGAGCCCCATTGACTCCAAGTAGCGCCGACGCACCGTTTTGTTACCACAACTCGTGACTAAAACCACTGAAAAGGGGGAATAATGAATGGTCCGGAAATCGGCGCAGGCCCTACACCTATATCCATACCGTTGAATTTAAATATTTGAGCAGCCCCTCAGGCCTGACATCCTTGAGAGACTGCCGAAGAAAGGTTTGCCGAGGAACTTCATTCTGCCTTGGCAGTGCGAAGGACACTCGCATAGCAGCCTTGGAGGTGGAGTTTAATATCTTAAAACAATGCAATTCAATTTTAAACACTTTCGTATGTACCTCTGAGTGTTTGGATATTTAAAATATGGTTTCTGTCACAGTATTTGTGTAATTTTACTCAAATTTGCTTTAGTATAGTATCAAAACCAACAAAAAATATAAAACTGGAAACATGTAAACATTTTCAAAACGGAAAATTAAAAAAAAAAAAATACTCACACAAACGAATATGAAGCTAATTATTATTATATATAGGTATTTATTGTTTATATAGGATTATTTGGTATATGTTAATAGATAATTGTGTTAAGTATATGTATATATTTTTTTATTTACTAAAATACATATACAGCAGACATTAATAATTGACTACCCAAAACAGACTTGTATTTTAAATGAAGTACAAGCAATGCTTTTGTTATATTTATTTTGATATCACTAATAACTGTTACTAGTTAACGTAAGGAAGTGTGTTAAATAAGCACTAACTCATTTACATAAGTAACAAGGTAAGTACGAGCAAGTGCAAAATTATTCCATAATAACTACTGTTGAATGACGTGATACAGGAATGATCAAATGAGTGAATTAAATTAAAATTATAAAAGTATAATCATAAATCGAACAAAGAAGATACACCGAGTATGAAAGGTATGGAGTATGAAACCTGGATAAAAAAAACAGCTGTTAAAGGTATGTGTGTTAGAAGAAATAATTGTTAGAAGTGTGAGGCTCGGATATGTTATGTATGGCTCAAGTGTTCTTCGATTTGCGCAAATTGATTAGAAATTATTGGGAAAAGCTGAGAAAAGTGACCAGTGGATGTGGGGGAAATAAAATGACTGCTTTTAAGAAGAAAGGAAATCGTGTCAGACATATGAGTTTGAAACAAGGCACCAAAGTGAATGAAATGTTTTTTGTTTTTGCTTTGTGTGTATATGAATTGATTTGAAAAAGCAATTGTTTAAGATAATGTACATTTTTATTTATTCAATAATAGAGAGAGAGAGAGTATTTTATTTTTATACATAATAAACTGGAATTTATAATATTGCAAAAATACACAATGAGCTCTTTACTTAGCTGGATATACAAGGAAAAACCTTTAAACAAACAAGAGATCACGCAGCAAAATAAATATATACGTACATAGCGGATGTGCTTACGAAAAAAATTATATGTGAAGTTTAAAAGGCGCTAAATGGCTAAGCACAAAACTAATCGAGCAAACTATTGAATAAAGATAGAGAGAGAGAAAGAGAGAGAGAAAGAAAAAAGAGAGACAAGCGACAAAATGCACGATTTAATTTCCATAAAATAATAATAGTCAAACATAAATGACAAAAAAAGGAGCAAAGTAATTAGGAATTGAGCTATTTTTGTTTGGGGTTCGCATTAAATTACAAAACAGAGAGTAAAAAGGAGAGAAATACCAATTAGCTCACTCTCGTTCACAAAGAGAACAAAATAGCGAGAAGTTTTATATAATTTTAAATACTTAGGTAATGGACGAAACTGCATAACGAATACAAAAAAAAAAATTAAAAATTATTTATGAATGGTAACAAACACTGCAACGTAACTTCACGTAACGTAACGTAACGTAATTAAAGGTAGAAGAAATGCAACGCAAACAAACGAGAGTTGAAACGCATCAATAAATCAATCAATACTCGTAAATAATCATCATAGCGGACCTGAACTACTCGACACATCTGTTGGCGGTACCGGCAAACCACCACCACCACCGCTGCGTAGCTGCGCCAATTCCTGTTGCTGCAATTGCACACCGAGTATGGGCACCGGCACTGGTGGTGGCCGTACACCGCGTCCGGCACGTTGCGCCGCAGCCACCGCTGTCGCCGCTATCGCCGAGAGGCCACCCGTATTGCTACTGCTGCCAGCTGGAACGGGGCCGCCGCCGCCGCCACCTGCGCCACCACCGCTGCTGCTGCTGCCAACGCCTATCAAGCCGGTGCGTTCCGGATAATCGGGCACATTGATAATATTAATATCGGGTCCATCCGATTTATTGCCTTGGACGGATTTATCGGCACCGCCAGCGGCAGTGGCGGCGGCAATAGCACCGGTTCCCGTTGTCGTTGTTGTTGTTGCTGTAATATTCGTAGATTTGTATTCAGCAGCGGTTTGTTTTTGTTTTTTGAGAACGTGATAAATTTGACTGATGTCGGTAAATTCTGGATTTGTATGGATTTCATGATGGTAAGTGCATATATGATGGATATGGGAAATATGCGGAGCGAAACAAGAAGCAAGTCGGTATGGTTGCCAATGCAAGTCAATTCAGAGTAGTTTTTGCGTTGAGTTTGATTTTTTTGTTTTTGTTTTTTTTTTTTGTTTTTTTAATTTTGTGGCAGTTGAACAAATAGCGGTAAATGATGTACATATTTATGCAGAGATTTTTTTTTGCCGTCATTAGCCGATTCAGGTTGGCCGATAGTTTGATGATCGTCGCGTCATTTTGGTGGCGTGCGGATTTTGATTGCGTTTTTAATTTGATTTTTTTTTTTTTGTTGAGCGATGAAAAATGAAATGCAAATATTTTTAAAAATGTATAGAATCATAATATAATTTGATAAAATATAGTACTGATGAGGCAAAAATAAAAAAGAAATAAAGTTTTAGATGAAATACTAATAATTTCACTAATATTTTTTATATAAATTTTTTAAGAGTTACGATTTTATTTTTTTTGCTTATTAAGTTTGCAAATTCTTGTAGCAATTGTAGCAGATGTATATAGATTTCAGGAGAAAAGAGTTTAAAGATTCTGAAAGGTAATAAAGACTTTTTTATAATAAACTTAGTTTAACTTACAAACATTTGATATTTTTATTTTATATATCGTTGGCTTCGTGAGCAAATGTGCTGAGTCCAATTTTTACCAAAACTGAGATTTGAATGCAGGAAGATAGCACAACTAAAAATACATCGTCTGCCAAAAAGAAGTTACCATAATGTCTGCTTTTCATGGTGTAATGCAGTGTTATGCAAATGTGCTAAGTCCATAAAAAAACTTTTTAAAAAAATCTACGTGCTAAGTCCAGGTGAAAATGAGAAATTACTGGTTTTTTTTTTTAATTTGTTTTGTAGAATGGTATAGAATTATTACTACATTGCTTTAATAAGCATGGCTTAATAATTTGCGGGAGTGACTAGCTGCCCCACCAATTTGATATGCAAACTAGTTTGCGGTACTTCTTACATTTTTATTATAATTGTATGCGTTTCATCGAAACACGGTGCACCTATTTTATATAAAGAGGGTACAGCCTAATATGGGCGTGACCACACCCATTATCAAGAGTTTTATCTCTCATCAGACCAGCCTAAATTATTCTTGTTAGTGTAAAATGTCATCCCTTTATGACTTTTAGTTACAAAGATGCCACGTGACAAGTTTCCAAAGGGAGTTTTACAATTTTTTTAAGTAGTCGTGGTTACAAACCGATTTTGCTAAAATTTCACTACAAATAATAAAAGTATGGGCTCCGAAATATTTTAGGTATTTACGGTTTTTGTTTTTGTCCATAGTTGAACTCATGCCAAAATCTTTCAATGAATTATATTCATATTTAACAAAGACGTCGCTTAAAATGGTTTTATTAGTTCCATTTATAGTTCCCATATATAAATGTGGGCTTGGTCGTCTACCGATTTGGACAATTTTTCGTCCAAACCTTTGCCCTAGCAAGTTAATTACGCCTTCCACATTTCATCTATATATCTGCAATGGTTTCTGAGTTATTTACCACTTATAAAACTTTTAGAATTCATCCATTCATAAGTGGGTGTGGCACCGCCCATTTTCGAGAATTTCAATTTATTTCTTTATAACGGTGTAAGCTCATTGCATGGATGGAACTTAATCCATTATCACTTTTTGCGTGTTTTTCGATACATACTATATAGGGAAAGTGGGCGTGGTTATCATCCAATTTCGCCTATTTTCAATATCAACCTTCCCTGTCTAGTTAGGAGCCTCTGTACCAAATTTCATCAAAATATTTCAATTTTACTACGTACAGTTAAGTATAATAATTTGTGAGAAAATGTGCTAAGTGCACCTAAAAAAAAAACAAAATCATAGAAAGCAAATGTGCTAAGTCCTAAAGAAGCTCATAACTTTGGACAAGCTTTATATTAAAATGTGCCGATAACTGATATTTTAGCACGACCATCTAGGAACAAAACTGCATTTTCAGATTTTTAAAATAGTAACAACAAAAAAAGTTAGGAGGTTTTTTGACTCTCCTGAAAAGTTACCACAAATGGACTTAGCACATTTGCTCACGAAGCCAACGATATATTACATACATATTTATTAAATTCAAGTCTATGTATATTTTTTTCTGAAAGATATATGAAAATGTTAAAAAAAAAACTAACTATAACAAATTGAGTACATAAAAGAAATCTTATGAGTCCTGCTATACTCACTCTTATATTAAGTATGTAAATAATTAACACGTCGTGTATTCTATTTTCTCTCTCACGCATATATTAGGGATTTTTAAGAGATGTCATAAATAAACAAATTATATGTAACTAGTAAAATAACTACATATGTACATAAACTATGAACCAACTACTGTCATTACGCCCTTAACCAAGTGCACTAATGCATAGAATAAATGACCTGTTTAATAGTGTTTTCTTTTAAACTTGTAAATCGTTTTAATTTTGCATGTATGTGTATATACCCCGCCAGCCATCGTTAACAACTTCCCAGCAGGGTTTTTCTATATTTTGGTAATGGCTTGAAATCGTATTCAATGAAATAACGCATTACAAATAGCTAATAAATACTCATTCGCTTACTTTGCTCATTACTTGTAATGCGACAGTTTTAAATTATTATTTTTTCGCTTACTGGTAATGCAAAAAATAATCGAAAAGTTTGGAGTACTGCCGTTATTTTTCTGCAAACGCTTTGCTTTGATTTTAATTTTTCTAAATAACATTTTTGTAAAGCAATTTACCCTCATTCTCGTTTATTTTGCCAGTTTTCATTATAAAACTGTCGTGGTTAGTCGCATCATTCCATCGTTGAAATTTTTTTAAATAAGCCAATAGCTGTAGAAATACACGGTGTAATAATTATTATTCAAATAGTGTTTTTTTTTTTTTAAATCCATTTTGCAAAGAATGTTTTGATTCTTTATTCATTCTGTTTGCTATTTGTTTTCGGCATAAATTGCTAACTCATAGTTTTAAAATTATTTTTTTCGCTTACCGGTATTGCATAAAATAAGCGAAAAGATTTGGAACACTGCCGATATATTTTGCAAAGCCTACATTCATTTAAATTTTTGTAAATAGCAATTTTGTAAAGCAATTTACCCTCATTCTCGTTTATTTTGCCAGTTTTCATTATAATGCATTATAGATTACTATACTGGATTGTGTGATATATACAATTACTTATACCAGTGAAAGAACTTATTACTTGTAACAGCTTACTTTTCCAAATATTAGTAGCAACTTTATAATGCATTACTGTCTACCATATTGTAAGACAATACCGCTAATGACATGCCTATGTTAAAGTAATGCAATCCGTATTCGAAAGTGTAAGCGATGAATCAAGATTTCTCGATGATTTTACCTATAACATGTAAGAGAAAGCCCTGCTGGCGTTTTCAATAAAACTCAAATATATATGTGTACAACTTTTTTCCTGTTATGTACACATTCGCTCCGCTCTGGAAATTTTAAAATCGAATACTCTGTTATGCGCTCATCTGCGCGCTTATTTGGTATAGTAAAAATGAAAATACTCAGCCGAAAAGTATGCATCAATTAACCGATATCAATGTTATTATCCGAGAGAGAGACCGAGAGAATTGAGATATACCGGTAAAAACTGCACTGTCCCGTTCATTAAATATTGAAACTTTACCTCATAAGCATGTGTGTGCTACCCGTATAAAACCGGGGTTTTTAGCTACCGATGGCTGCCAGAGTATATTCGTGTTTTTTTTTTTTTTTGCATACTTAAGTATCAATGTCAATGTATTATATTTTACTGATAATTGCTGGAATTTCCCACAGTTGGTTTCGATATATTATGGAAACTGACTAGAGCATTAATTTCGATGCACGCTGAATAAGGTCTAATTTGGTTGCGCAGTTTCACATGCGAAAATAGATATAACTATAACAGCCACTTTGGCTGCACTCCTCAGAACTTTTGGTACGTTTCCTTGTCAATAAAACTGTAACAAAAACGTAGTTGAGTTTTGTATTGAAATTCAGAAGCTTTTTATTTGATTTGAAGAAAGAGGAGATGAGTTTCAAACTAATTTGTTCTGTCAGTTAGCGGTTTTTATACCTGCAACCGTAAAGTATAACAAGGATAGAGAGTTAATTTACTTACTTGTATATAAAACATACATACAACAATTGTGCTACAGCATCGGGCTTGCACATTGTGATATTAACTACCCAGAAAAATGACTAATACAAAGTCGGTTTACTCTGTTTCTCGGATTTGCTACAAAATGAAGAGGATGAAAGACACACTACACTCAAAAAAAAAATTACTCAGATTATGGAAAAATGGGAATGATTCGGCGCTAAAGACATATTTCCATATCTTGATGTACAATTTTCTTTAAAACGTGGTTTTTATTCCTTGATTTGAAGAAAATCGTACATCAAAATATGGAAATATGTCTTTAGCGCCGAATCATTCCCACTTTTCCATAATCTGAGTAAGTTGTTTTTTCAGTGTAGAAGAGTTTATACGAGTATTATTTGTAGACTCTTTTCAGCTTGACTTCGTGATTTTTTAACTTTATGCCCTCTGTTATATACACACATAATGAGCGCTAACAGTCATTTAAGCGTAACCAACAAAAAGTAAATTTTACAAAAGGCTTTTTTTTAATTTTCCATGCATACAGTTTTTATGCAGCTATCAACATTATTTTGTCTCTAATTTCAAAACGGCACATTTCACAGTTATGATTTTTTGCGAATTGATGCGTGCGATAATAAATTATTGATTTACTTAAAAAAGCTAAAATCCATAATTTTTTTGGTTACACCAAAGTCGCGCTTATTGATCGATATATACCGTCGCCCGGATAAATTAATGTCGTATGTTGCATTTAAAGACTTTTGGGAAAACAGGTTTGAAGTTTGGAATTGTATTTCTCCAAAACATCTCATTAGTTTTTCTCCAAAGTCTGGTAGAACCCTACTAGGCCACAAAATTCTCAAATTATTTTAATTTTATTATATATTTTTTATTATTTTGGAATTTATAAAGGATTTTCTTCAGTAAAATTTTGTCGTATGTTACCTTTAGCAACAGTTTTGCAGGAAATTTGTATGACGTACGGCAAAATGTGCTCCCAATTTGAACTAAATTAAAGATTTTTTAAATTAGTTAAATATTGTATTGTAATTCTCATAAAAGTAAATAAATAAAATAATTAAATTAAATTAAAAGCACATTGGAAATTAGACGAAATCGCTTGTGACCTTGCATAAACGACAAAATTCTGCTCAATATCTCTTAAACTAAAAGAGATCGCAAAAAATGGATAACGTCATTCGAAAGATCTTGATTAGTTTAGTATAACTGTATTATTAACTCAATTCGGCCCAAATTTCACATACGACACTAATTTATCCGGGCGACGATACATATCTATCTACATATGTAAGTGGTAAGGAGTTTGGCATAATTTATTTAAGTAAACGGAAATTATAAAAATTAATAAATGATGACTAATATGAAATCGATTGGCCAACTAACATAATATAATGCATAAATTATGAGACAATATGTAATAAGATTTTATGTAAATGATTTAGACATGCTAATTATGTGAAATTAATAAATGAGAAAAAACATTGTTTTTAAAGCGTCATTCATATTAAATTTGCTTTATCTTTTGTTATATGTATTCATAAATATGTACTTACACACAGAGAAAAACTTTCATTTAAATCAACTTAGAAACGCATATAACTCAACTTAAAACTTAGTTATAATTTACTTACTAAGTTTTTTCGTCATCTTAACGAAAATAATGTAGTAAAAAATTCAGCAAGGTAATTTAGTTAAAGATAAAAGTAAAAATGGTTAACTTTAACAAAACAACCCTTTTGGTGCAGGGATAATATCGTCGGCCTCCTGCCAGAAACACGAATGTGAAAATTTTTTAAGTTCGATGTCTGCTCTCGGGTATATATCGATTAATATTAATATATATGCTTATGTACTTATACGTGCATATTATGTATGTATGTTTACACAAGTATTTATACAAATATTAATCGTTACTAGTATCGCCGGTGCTCGAAATTCGACCATGCAATTTATTTTTTCAACTTTGTATTTTTCGCTTTAATGGAAAAGCAATAGGAGATATTTGGCCGCGTTGATTTTGATCTGAGCGTAAACTGGGCCAATGCATATAAAATAGAGAGAGCGCTTTTAAATTAAAGCGACTCTTCAACACGTTTACGATATATATTTCTCTTAACTAAAAACTTTATTTATTAATTATAGACAAATTAAATAATTTATAGAAAAAATGATATGCCTATGCACTGCTCCTGACTCATACGAAAACACCCATATCAATTTTATGTGGATATGAATATGTTACATGTGCTAAACAGCCTGGCAATTGTTTGTATGGAAAAAATGCTAGCCTATTAATATATAGATTATATCGATATATACCCGCTAAAGAGCAGACATCGTACTTAAAAAAAATTTCACATTCGTGTTTCTGGCAGGAGACCGATGATATGTACATCAACTAAGCTTTGTTTTCCATGGGCAGGTATAAATTGTGAAAGCACTTTGGTGAGTTATTATACAAGCTTCTTGGGGCCCACACAATTTTTGTTTCGCTAAGTTAATTTTGTTAGATTTGCTATAGTTTTTTCTCTGTGTGTAGATACATATATTTAAATAAACATCGAATAGTTAACAACTAAATCATAAACATGGAAAACAGTTTCGGATTATTGCCAACTAAAGCAAGCACATAATTGCATTTTATATATGATGCACTTATTTTTTATATACGTATAATATTGTTTATGTATGTGGCTAGCTTTTAAACATTGTAATTGTGTGTACGACTATATTTATATGCATGTCTATTTTTATCTACATATATTATTAAATTTCCCAACAGTCATTTATGCATATTAATTAGCCATTATACGAGTATGTGTGATAAGTTGTACCCAAGGTTTGTTTAAACAATTCGAACAAAGCAAAACTAAAAACAAAGTTATGTAAATTTATGCCACTAATGTGTATCAACTATTGCAAGCATAGAGCTTTTAATCTTTTTTATTTCCTTTTCTAATTTATTTATTTTTTTTTTAATTTTTTCTTTTCATTCTTCGCTATAGCAACTTGTATAAATTTTTGTTTGTATACCTAATTGCGCTATCCGATCGATGAATGGCATTTTCTGGCGAAATTTTCTATTTCCTATTATTTGATTTAGATTTGGCGATGCATTTAAGGCATCTGACTCATCCAAGGATGTTTGATGTTGTGGCTGTTGTGGTAATTTTGTTTTGGGTAGAAGAGGTGGTGGCGGTGTTGGTGCTCTTATGCCATCCTCAGCGGATCCTTGAATACATACATACATATATGTATAGGCATTTCAATTGGGATAATCTTTTCCTTAATATAAAGATTTATTTTTTTACAATACATGATTCGCTTAGCAAGGTATTTGTTGTGATAATAGTAATGGTTGTTTTATGAATTTAAAATAAAAATCATAATAGATAATTCAATTTAGATGGTTTATTATATAAAAAGATATTTGTGTTTTATTTCTATTTGAGTGAGCAAAAAATACAAAATTAAATCATACTCGTACTTATCACATTTCCCTAAAGCGTTATCTCATGATGTGTTTATCCTACGACCTTGGCGATTTAATAGAATTTTTTTTTTGTTCTTAACATTCTTCTTATTTTCTTGCGCAAATCATTCGCTACATACATTCAAAAGCAGTTGGCTAAAGGTATATAAAAGAAGAGACACTCCTTCACAACATGTCACTTGTATTTTGCTTCTAACTTCTCTATAATAATTTAGCTGTTTGCTTGTAAAATTTTTTTTTTTTTTTTTTGTATTAAGTACAGCTGTCTGTAACTTATGAACTTGTTTGTATTTGAAAACTGTCAATGACATCAATCAATGTCAAACGAGAAATCAGAAATTGATTTTACGAAATTGATTTGTCCTCTAGTTATCCGCTTAGCCATTTCATGTCGCAAATCCATTTATAAAATCTTTTTTATAATCACATATATGTATACTTACTTATGCAATTGAACAAAATGGCAAAGAATGGGAAGGGTGCGACGTTCTGGATTCAGACAGAAAAGCCATGACGCGAATACGAACTCGCTGTTTAATCAGAATATGATTTTAGGATCTTTATTGTATTGATGGAAGATAAGTATTCTAAAGCGGATACCACCTACTGGGTGTATGTCTGCAGAGTGGTTGAATGAAAAAATTATGTTGGATGATATGATTTACTACGTACGTACATATGTACATAAACTCAGGGAAAAACAACATTTTAAAATCAAAAATAAAATTTTTGTTTTCATAATGCACGTTTTAAACCAAACCATTTTTATTTTAACAACGAAGATTTTTAAATTAAAAATGAAATTTTTGAATGAAGAATGAAATTTTTAAAGTAAAAATGCATTTTGAATTTAAAAAGAATCATACCTAAATAAAAAATTAAAATGAATGTTGATTCAAAAACTCACTCTTTGTTCAACATTTTTTTGTGAGAAAACATTTTTTTGTGAGAAATCCAACAAATGCAATAATGAGAATAGATTTTTTTAAATTTTGTTTTTACAATGATTCATATAATTCATGGATTCTTTTTTAGGAAAAGCGAAGTATAAATAGGTTACTGCAATTCAATATAATATTTAATGTTCCACTATGTGATGGCGTTGAATTGAAGTTCAGGTTGATGTCATGGTTCGAATCCGGAGGAGAATATAAAATAAAGAAGAAAAAGGAGAATAAGGAGAATAAGAAATAAAGATAGCAAACAGTTAAGGCGAAGTAGAAAAGAAGAGGAGAACAAGCGGAGGCTATATTTTTGTAGTAGGGACTTGGATTGAGAGAAGATGAAGAGAATGCCGTTCGATACAATTTCTAATCCGGAAGAGAAAATGATGCTTAAAATAAAAATAAGAATTTTTAAATTTAAAATGTTTTTTTTTCTTGATTTAAAAATTTCACAATGAACATTTTTAAAATAAAAATGTTGGTATTTACATCACTTTTAAAAACGTTTTTGCCCATTTTAAGCACGTTTTCATATTTTTTTATAATTATTTTTCCCTGAGTGTACATAGTTATTTATTGCATTGACCTTTTCAAAAGCTAATATAGCACATTCTAAGTTGTTGTGCTTTTCTGCTGGTTTCTCTATACACACTATACTTAGTTTAAAAAATTTTCTTAAGGGAAAACCAAAACAAAAAGCAAAAGGTAAACATTTTTTCCAGGTTATTTTTATACAACTTGCGCCATTTAGCCGCACACTAAATTACACAAAAGGTGAGTTTAGTCGATGCAATTCCCGTAATGGCACTTGAACATAATAAAAAAATAGATACATACTACAAACTGAAAGATGGCATAAAAGAAAGAGGACTTAGAGAGAATAAGAGAATGGCAAGATGAATGAATGTTGATTGAATAAATGGTGTTTTGCAGTCAATTTAGGATTGCCAGTGGCCTCTATTTAGCTGCCTGTGCTGCCGCCTAGTGTACACCTTAATCTGAATACTCTTTAATTACTTTTATACAGTAGCTCATAAATTATTTATATACTAACTATACTATTTTTTTTTTTTTTCAAATAAACGTACATAAATCAATTGAGTACTTTAAGGTGCTTCTTCAACTCGCAGGGAGTAGGGCAGTTAATTTTGGTTTGTAGTTTTTTTTTTTATGAGAAAAATGTGACAGAAATTAATCAAATATTGTGAAAAAAGGCAAAACGAAGACAAAAATGTAAAGATTGATTGATAAAAAAATGAAGAAAATAAGAAATGCTATTTCTTGGTATTTTTTATTGTATTTCTTTTCACATCATTTAAAGCATTCGTTTGAGTAAGCAGAAATTGGGCGAAAATCATTTAGATCAAACATTTTTAAAATCGCCTTGCTTTTTTTCTATACTTGTATTTGTTTTTATAGTAGTCGAACTTGCATATACATACATATGTATTTATGTTTGTTATTATTGCAATGCTTGTAGCTAAGCCGATCGAGATAAATATTGCCTTCTTTTCTAACAATGGAAGTATCTAAGACACATATGAATGAGTTGGCTGGAAAGCATTGTGGAGAAATAAGGAAAGAGTATAGCTGTCAGAAAATCAAATAGGATAATGGTAGCTAAAGAGATGAGAGGGAGAAAGAAGGAGAGAGCAATATAATTTGCAAAGGTTGTAAATTCAAAAAAATAAAAAGATGCAGAAAATTAAAAAAAAAACACACAAAATGAAAAACATTAATTCCTAAGGAAACACACACATACTTGATGTGTTTTTTTTTCTTTTTTGGGAAAGTGCCTTCATATTCGTTTATGTATCCACAATCTCAAGTTAAATTCTGTCTAGTTTTTCAAGTACTTTTATTTTCTATGTCTACGCTAAAATAATTGCATTGCTAATTTCGGTGTTTTGAAATACGTTCTTTCAATTTTGTAGTACTCCTGTAAATGGATTTAAAATCAGCTGAGAAGTAAAGCTCAGCATTTCAACCTTTTCGCTAGAAAGTGACCGCTTGGACGTTCCAAATTTGCTACAACGGGGAGCTTGAAGCCAAAGGAAGTGGTAAAGGTGCAAACCATTTCTTTAAAGCCCTACTTTCTGTTAATCATCGAAATCGTTGAGTAACGCTGAGCTAATGTGTAGTAAAACTGAAGAAGGTTATATGTATCTTTTTGGCAAATCATGAAGGTTAGAATATTTGCTTTTCGAATATTTGTCCTATTTCGAATATTTGTCCTTAAGTCGGCGTCATTTTGGCTACTAAACAGGACAGAAACAAGGCAAGAAACAGAAAAATAAAATCTTGCTGTTCTTTTTGTAAAAAAAAGCGTCCGGTAGTTCTGAAGAATGCAGACGAAGTGGAAGTGCCGATCGATTAAGCCGCAGTTCTACGTGCTTTTTAAATATTTTGTTGCTAGTTGTTAGTTTGCAGAACAAAAAAAATAAACTCATGTTTCTTTCTATTCATAACTTAAAAATTATGCTCAATAAGTCTAACAACGGATGACCCTTGGCTAATATAATTTGTTATGTAAAACTGCCCTACTTTTTAAATTTAATACAAATAAACTAATAAAAACAAGTGCGAAATGGCTCAGCCAATGGTTTGTTTTGGGCGCGTTGATTTTTTGAGCTCGTTATCTTATAAATCTGTTTTATTTTTCGTTTTTTGTTAGATTTAATTGTTAAAAATATTTGTTTTATAAATAAAGTATAAACATGAATTCTTTGTAATGTTTTTGTGTACATTACTAATGAATGAGCATAACTTTAATGAGTTAGTGAATGGTGCTGCTGATATTATCGGTTGTTTTTTTTTAATGCTATTTGGCACCAGTTAACACGCAGATACGTACTTACATAAAAAATTACTTACAACTAGCTTGGCTGCTTTAAAGCTTAAATGACTTTCTTGTGACAAAAAAAAAAGTTATAGTGAATACACTTATTTTCTAAAAATATGCGCAAAGTTTTTAGCATCTCTCCAAAAAAGTAATACATAAAATCAATACTTATGTATATTTCGTATGTTAAATGAAAATTTTTTAAATGCCAATGAGAAAAAAATATACATAAAAACTAACTAAACACACACTTACAACTAACTAAAGTTAAAAAAAGAAAGTAACTACTACAACAATTTTGAATACAAGAATTTTGAGCAGGCAATAGAAATTGAAAGAAATTATTATGTAAATTTTAGCAAATTTGTATATCATTACGAAAAAAATAAGAATATTTATAGAAATGTTTTATAGCAAGAAAAAAACCAAAATTAAAAATAGCTAATTAGTATTAAAAATAAAATGAAAGCAGAAATAAAAGCATAATATAGAAATAAACAAAAATTCATATTTATTATTCACTGCTTTTATAGGCACATAGATTTATTGAAAGCCAAAAAGTATTCTTTATATTTTATAATTTTTTTATCTTTCCATTTTTATTGTTATTTTTATTACGTTTCCCCGACTGTTTATTTTATTTTTTTATTAATCAGCCACACTTCATACGTACATACATAGTTCCCAGCTAAGCTAAACAGCTTAAGCTTAAATATTAGTGCATATTTGTTAATAGTATTAAAGTCATATATAGTTTGTAGTAAGTATATATGTATCTAAAACTTTAATACTCACTTTCTTCTTCGACATCGACACGATTCTCCAGCTCTGATGTGCTTTTCTGTCGCCGCAATAATTTCTGCTTTGGTTGGCAACGCGGCAGCTGAGATGCGCAATCGCCGTGCGCATTCAATTTGCAAATGCGGCAACGCAAGCCCTGGCGTGTGTGACCTGTGATCGAGGATGTTGGAAAAAGTAAAAGAAAAATTTTAGTAAATCATTTTTTTCTGCACAGAAATAAAAGAAATGCACATAAAGAGAAAATAAGAAAAAAGGAGACTGTATCGTCGCTCCGGAAGAAGAAAGACGCATGTCAGTAATTTGTCGACGAAAAAAGGCGCATTAAAAAAATGTCGCGGAAGAAAGACGCTTTAAAAAACATGTCGACGAAGATAGACGCATTTAAAAATATTTCAACGAACAGAGACGCATTATAAAATATTTCGGCGAAGAAAGACGCATTAGCATTATTAACTGAGAAGAAAGACGCATTAGCATTAATATTGACAAAGAAAAATAAAAAATCGAATACGTCTTTTTTTCCTAAAAAATATTTTAATGCTTCATAGTAAAAAAAAAAATAAAGCGTCTTGTTTCGTTATCAAAAAAAATAAAAAGTCTTTCTTTCGAAAAATATTTTTAATGCGTCTTTCTTTGAAAGAAAAAAAGTTTGCGTCTTTCATCCTCAACAAAACAGTTTGCGTCTTTTTTCTTCTATAGCGACGGTATAGTAAAGGAAAAAGTGTTGTCTTGTGCTTTTAAGCAAACAAACAAAAATAGGAGTAACTTTTTCCAGGCGTGTTCAGTTACATATTTATGTATGTGAACAAAAACTTTATTTTAGAACACTAATTTTTTCTATTTAAATAACAATATTTACAGCTTTTGGCACTTACCTCTTAATATTTGTGAACAAACATCGCAGGCGGTTATCTTTTTGTACGTGTATTCCTGCAGATGATGACTGCCGTCCTCGTTGGGGCGCAGCGGTTGTGACGATGAGCCGCCAGCTCCATTGCGCCTGCATTTTTGAAGGGAAATTAAGTAGAATAAATTTATTTTTTTAAGCAACTAGTAGTAAAGAAAATTCTGAAATTTTTTCAAAATAATATGTCTACAATCAACAGGTTGATCAATGGAATGGCTGATGCTTATGGACATAATGTGGCGAGACAAGTACACAAGGACTTAGGGGTGAGAATAAATAAAATAAAAAAAATAAAAATCAATTGATAAGTATATAATATTTGAAGCAAACGAAGAAGCTAAGGAAACGAATAAAGCAAGTGTTTAGCTAAATCAATACGATTTCTATAGCTATCAATAACTCACAATGCATATGTATAACTAGAAATATGTCACGAAAATATTACTAAATTGAAAATAGTAAAACATTAGTACTGAGAATTAAGCATTTAAAGCTATGGTATGCCATTGCACTCGAAATAGTTAGACATTCCCCATAAGTCTTGAAGTAATTGTGAAAATGTACCACAATGCTTTTTCACTGTCCAGTTCTTAATTATTTTAGTGATTCAGTAAAGCAGTCTCTTGCAGAAATTTCTATTGCATGTATATATATCTATGTAAGTATTAAACCATTATACATACATATGGCCGATTTTCTGGGAAAGTAAAACAAGTAGTTTTTTTTTTGTCAAATATTGCAAGCACTGGGGTCTTGCGGGGTTCATGACATATTATAGTAGCTGTTGAAAACAGTGGCATTCAATTTTAGTCGTTTTAAATTAAACTTTTCGCTCTTTTTATAAAACATTGTGATTAAAAAAAATATGGTCGGAAGTAGTTCAGTAAACAAAAAGTTAAATATAACATGTTTGTTGCGACTAAATTTAGCCGTTCAAGTTTTATCTATTAGAAAATTAGTTATAATATCATAACACGTAAAGTTTTAAAAAAAGTTATGTTCCAACCCGGAGTTATGTGAAAAGTAAATGTCACACAAAAACAACTGCATGAATGAAACTTTCAATAATCATTTTCTGGATGAAAAAATGAGAGCTATTGTAAAAGGGGCGTGGCACAACCCATACAAACTTAATCTTTCATGCTGAATATCGCTGGAAGTGTTTTCCGTAGGATATCAAAACATGGAAAGAGATAGGGATAGGGATAGGGAGATATCTCCGAAACCAATCGAGATGATGAATTTAATAGAATTACTTATTGCAGCACTCATCAGCACCTTTTATTTGATACCCATATTGTACTAACAAATTTTGGATCACCCTTGGGCCACATATTGGTAGATAACTCCAAAACTAATTGAGCTATAGAAATAAGGGATATCTTAAATCTTAAAGTAGACATCTATAATAATAATAATAATAATACAATGGCGCTATTATAACTCTGACTAGTTTCATTCAATTCCATCATTCCAATTTTTAGTGACCCGCGCACAAACATAAGGACAGACAGACAGTCAGACCGACAGAAATTTTAAAAACAGTTAATTTGGATTCCTCTGGCTCCTTTTTTTATTTTCTGTATATCTGCAATGTATAGAGATCAACGGTTATAATTTTATTATATGTAGAGATACTCAGTTTTCGCACGTGTAACGTTAGCAGTGCTTTGTGTAACGTAGGCAGTGCCTTATTTTATGTTAAATTACGTTAAAAGATCCTAAAGATTTTGGTAAAGCGGTATGCCATGACCATGTGACATCCTTGCTATATAACATGAAGTAAAATTGGGATGATTGTCTCAGCAAGTTCGCAGGAATTAAACCAAGCATGATCTGTATCTTGATCTCACTTCCAAATGATGTAACGTTAGCAGTGCGTTTCACGCGCTTATAACTTTTACGGTATGGTAGCCATCAGACTAATTTTACTCTTAAAATGAAGGTATAGGTCTACCTGATAGCATAAGTAGCATAACCTTGGACGTTTCTAACATTTGTGTTACTATTTCGTATAAACTAAATAAGAACTCCATGCGAATGTAACGTTAGCAGTCAGAAAATTGACCATATGTACATTCCTTATAATTCCGATTTAACTGTACATATAGGTGAATGAAAATACCTTTCAGTTACAGTATTTTGTACGAGCAGTTTGAAAAAATAACACTGCTCTACAGCCAAAAAATACTCTGAACGCAACCATCCTTTCTAAATGTAAAATCGGTCGCTGATTCCGAAAATCGGGTTCATTTTTAATTCTATGGGAAGGTTTTTGAGATATCGGCAATTTACCGTTATTTGGCCAATGTGTCCACTTAATCCTGTATATCTCTTTAACACAGTGAGTTATATTCCTTAGGGTGACACCAAACGAAAGAAAATTAAATTTCCTTTTCACGGCTCCTATAACATTTTTCTCTAACTCTTATAGTTTCTGAAATATTGACGATTAAATTTTAATTTTTTCGATTTTTTACGATTTTTTGAAGAAAAAATTAACTTTGTCAGGCAATATCTTTAAAACCAATATTTTTACCTTCGGTTTTACTCCTTTTCATGAAGCTCCATTCTATTACCAAAAAAATAAGCTATCAACGATGAAAATCCATTGTAAAATGGAAAAGTTATAGGCGATCAAGTAAATACAGCCAGGTCGCGCAATGCCTCTGCACGCGTACATTCTATGCATATTGTACCAATACCTACACATCTGCAGTAGCAGCACATTGGCAGCGCGGTAGATACAAGCCCATTTACGGGTATAACTATACTGTACTATACTGAGCTATACTGGATTAAGTGTACCCATTGGCCAAATAACGGTAAATTGCCGATATCTCAAAAACCTTCCCATAGAATTAAAAATGAACCCGATTTTCGGAATCAGCGACCGATTTTACATATAGATAGGATAGTCACGTCCAAAGTACAGACAAAAAATTTCATTTTGTGATCCAGTGTAATCAACGGCTCGGTTTCAAAGTAATTGATATGCATAAACTAATGTAAATGTTTTATATGGACATATTTCGTCTGTGTACAAGCGTTAATAAAAAGCAACGAAAGGCAACAATTATACACAAATAAATATGTACACGAATATAATAGAACTTATATGTATGTATATTACCAACAGGCATGTGCAATAAAACTGTTTTTTATCCTCTTTTTATACACGTGAATACAACCAAGCCATCAGTAATTGGATATCGTCCAATAACATGACACGCACACACACACACACACACTCAGACCGACCAAAAGTAAATTTATTCGCACAACTTTATGGCTTGTTCATGCAATTATTGGCGTGTCATTGCAAATAACGGCATGTGACGCTGATGGTGATGGAAGCGTACAGATGTACTTATGTATATATACATATGTGTATTGTATATATATTGCATTCAATTCAGTGACTTTTTATTTATTGAAAAACAAAAAAAAAATTGAAAAAAGTTGTCGCTTGTCGATGCAATTGCATTGTGTTGTGGTGGCGCAGAGAGTGAGTCTCGGCAAAAGTGGCGCAATTCGGTGTCTTTTTGTTTTTGGCTTGCTCAGCCAATTTGTCGCTTTAACAATTATCATTGCCAGTGTTGTTGTTGCTGTAATTGAGATACTGTTGTTATTGTTGCAGTTAATGTCACAGCCGCAGTCAGCAATGCATTGCTGGTTTTTGTTATTTGTTGAAAGTTTAAAACTTTAATTTTTGTTGCGTCTTAAGTTTGCTTTCCATTAATTTTGTTTTTTTTTTTGCTATTTTTTGTTGTAGTTTTTTTTATATTATTGCATTCCCAACATTCCTCTGTGTTTTTCATTTAGTTCTGTTATTGAATTTTATTTTACACTCTCATTTTCGCAAATTCTCGTTAATTTTAAAATTAAAATGAACGATTAACGGCGACACAGACAAGCAGCGCTGGCAGAAATGAATTTTTTTTTTTTTGCCTAAACCAATTATTCACCTGAAATAAAATTTAATTAAAGCGAACTCAATTAGTGTTGAGAATTCTTGTAAAAAGAGGTGATTGGAATTGATTGGAAACTCTCTCTTCAGACACATTAAAATTAAAATATTATTTGAAATTGTTATGCCGTGCAGTATGGCAAATAATAGCGCTCCGCCTGCATGCTCATTCAAAGCCAAATATGCCCATAGCGTATACGTAACCTTCGGCAGAGCTAGCAGTGGAGTCACATGTGTGTATTATGTGCTACCCTAAAAGAACTACTCTGATTATGGAAAAATAGGAATGATTTGGCGCTAAAGACATATTTTCATTGTTTTGAATACAATTTTTTTTAAAAGGTGGTTTTTATTCCTTAATTTGAAGAAAATTGTATTCAAAACAATGAAAATATGTCTTTAGCGCCGTATCATTCCCACTTTTCCATAATCTACTAAATTTTTTTTTTCAGCGCAGATGCTGATGAAAACGATGATTGTGATTACTCTAACTAATTCTTCGCGCAATTACCCCATAAAAGAACTCAAAATTTGCTGTATATTTCATATCTTAATTTTGTTTTCTGTTATCTTATACGTACCTACTTTATTAAAACTTATTGTGAGGATAACCTTGGCGAAATTTTCCGGCAAACAAATTTCCAGAAAGTTTTAACCCTCCATCAACTGTCAATATATATATATGTATCACTTTAATCGAGTTCCCCGAGCGGCCGTAGCGAAAGTTCCCTTGTTAAATATATGTAGATGCAATAAAAAATACTGCAAAAATTAATTTTAGTATAATTTTACTATTATCGCGTGGCCATTATAATCATGTCTGATTTCAATTTTAACCCATTTTCAGTCAAAAACTCATATCTCCACGCGTACATTCCTCCTTCAGCTAACTGTTAAGAATTATGTTTGCATTTTCGCTTTCATTCCAGCTCAAAATTTGTAATCTCATTTTCATTACCAATTAAGTTCATACGCTTCCGCTCGCTTATTTGTTGAGTAATAATAATTTGCAACAGCCATAAAATGTACAAGGTATTTAATATAAGCGCATTACTTGCCGCCTGCCTGCTTGGCAACACGTGTGCGCTGCTGTGTTGCCAGTAAAGTCACACACCACGAACGTTTATACAGACACATGCATCTATTTAATATGTTAATATATGTATGCTCAGTGCAATATTTATTGCACAAATAAATGAAGATGAAAATATGTACATACGCATGTGTGTATGTATGTGTGTATATACAAATATACGTTTTCATTTGCATGCCTGCTTGCGTTATCATTACTTATTGCCATATATTTATACTGTGAAGTTAAATGAATATATGTACATACTCGCATAAATGCTATACGTTTGTATGTATCTCATGCTCACTGCACACCACGGCGTATACGCAATCATTTCTGCACGCATTCAATTCCTTCAATTTACGCACACATGCAACACATGCGCACACACACTACACTGCACCAGACATATCCGTCCGTGTTGGCACGTCTGCTTTATTGGTTGATGCCGTTGTTGTTGTTGTTATTCAGTTGATGTTATTGTTGTTTATGCACTTTTGCCTCTTTGCTCACTTTGGCTCACTTTTGCTTTTTATACTCAGCTGTACTAGTAAACAGAGTATTATAGTTTTAATCACATAACGGTGGATTGTAACAGAATGAAATAATCGAGATAGATATAGACTTAAGCTCCTGCCAGACGATGCAATGAAAGTGCTTTCCGAAAGTGTCAAATCATTGAAAGAACTTTCATGAGTATCCACACGACGCAATGAAAGTGCTTTCAGAAAGTGCTTTTTACTTCAACTTTCCACAAACTTTCAGAAATTACTTTTCATTTGTCCACACGGTGAAAGGGAAATGAGTTTTTGAAAGTACTTTCTGGCAGCTGTCAAATTACGTTCAGACAGCTGCGAGAAGAAGACAGATATAGGAGAGCAAACAGCTTGTTGTGTGCATGATGGTTGTGTGAGAGCAAACAGCTGTGCGTGGATGGTGATGGTGGTGACTTTTGTGTATATATATATAACTTGTTTTGTGTCTTTGCTTTTGTGTTTTTTGTGTTCATATGAAAAATATAACGTGATAATTAAATATTTTAATAATTCTATTTTATTTGTACATATGTAATTTATAAAGAAAACATATTTACATGCCGGTTCGATCATTTAGACAACACTCTATCAGCTAGCAATTTTCAGAAAGTAAAACACTTTCAGATGTAACAATTGAAAGTGAAAAGTATTTCTGAAAAGTATTTTTCTCGCAGCTAGACGATGAAAGTTTTTGGTAAGAAATTAATTGCTGAAATTTCGGAAAACACTTTCAGAAAGTACTTTTTTGGTGGCTACACGAGAAAATTTTACTTTTTCACTTTCTGAAAGCACTTTAATTGCATCGTTTGGCAGTACCTTTATATATATCAAAATGATCATGGTGAAAAGAGAAATCGATCGAGCCATGTCCGTCTGTCCGTCTGTAAACACTCTAACTCGCGCAAAAATTGAGATATTTTGATGAAATTTCGAATGCAAGTTGGTATCGACACTGGGACGGTTGGTATTGAAAATGGGCCAAATCGGACCATGACCACGCCCACTTTTCCTATATAGAAAAAATCGGAAATTTGGTATCTCAGCCACTAATATAGCTAGAGCGATGAAATTTTACCCACGTGTTGAGCTCAGGCTCCTATGAAGAAATTTGGTGAAATTTTAGAAAATGGGCGGTGCCACGCCCACTTATTAAGGGTCAAACATTGAGGGTTTTATAAGCTACAACTCAGAAACCATTGAAGATATATCGATAAAATTTGGTACGCGTGATTTACTTACTTAGGCAAACGTTTGGACGAAAAATTTCCAAAATCGGTTGACGAGCACGCCCACTTTTATATATGGGTATCATAAAGTGGCTTAATAAAAACATTTTAGGCGATATCTTTGTCAAATATAAAGATAATTCATTGAAATTTTGTGGTATGATTTCTACAATAGACCGGAAACAAAAAATAGAAAAAATTTGGAAAATGGGCGTGGCACCGCCTCCTTTTATACAAAGGAATGTACGAGATTTCGGAGCCCATAACTCGAAAAATAATTGAGATATTATGATGAAACTTGGTTTATACACTTTTATAACTTGAATTAATAGACACGCAAATATTTATTGAAAGCGGTTTATGACCACGCCTACTTTTTAGCAAAGATATTTCTGGAACACACTTGGAAATTTGTAACGTGACATCTTTGTAACTGGAAGTCATAAAGGAATGAAATTTTGCACAAAGAATAATATTCATATGCTTAGTTGGATGACTGATAAAAATTTAGAAAAGGGGCGTGGCTACGCCCACTTTATGCAGCACTCGATTTATATAAAGTACATACACCGTGTTTCCATCAAACGCAAACAAACAATGAAAGCATACAGCTGAGTATCTAATGTTAGATTCCACTCGAACTTAGGCTTCCTTACTTGTTTTATTTGCATTGTTGTTATAAAATAGTTAACATAGCATAGTTTGCATTTGTTTAGTTTTTTTCTTTTTTAAAACTTTGTTTGTCTGTTTGTTGTTCTATTCACAAAGCGCGCTCATAAATACCAACAGCGACATATTTGTTAGGATGTTGTAAAAAAAACACACACACATACACAAACAAAATGTGCATGTGTAATGGCACACAAAAAAATAAAAACTACGCCGTCTGTTTACTTTTATGCTTGCGCTTGTAAACATTTGTTTGTTAACTGCATAAATGCGAGCGTGTGTACTTTTAGCATATTGTTTGCTCATTTTATTTGCCACTTTTTTTTTCTGTGTACATTACTGTTGTTTCTGCTGCTTGTTTGCTGTGTTTTATTGCATTATTTGCAAGCTGCCGAATTGTTACTTCAACAATGAAATGTGTGCTAAGCTGAAATAGAGCTTGCAAAATGAGTAATTTAAGCGGAAGAAAATTGGATTTAAACAAATTTTTTATAAAATTTGTTATAAAATACATTCAAAAGCATTGCTAATAGAAATAAAAAAAAATTTATTACTACTACTACTACAATGGCGCTATTATAACTCTGATGAGTTTTATGACCGAGCTTCACTCCCAATTCGAGGTGTGCTCCTTTTGGTTTTCCTACTAATTGGGTGGACCTACAGTGTAATGCCGGCTTCAAACGGCGAATGCATTTTTTGTGAGAAGCTTTTTCATGGCAGAAATACACTCGGAGGGTATGCCGCCCACTGCCGAGAGGTGACCGCTGCTCTTAAAAAACCCAATAATTAGATTTTTACTAATTAGAAAATTTGTTTTTGGTGTTTGCTCGGACTGGGGTTTGAACGCGAGACCTCTGGCATAGCAGGCGAGCACTCTACCCACTGCACCACAGCGGCCACATAAAAACAAAATATATATATATATATATATATGGGAAAGAATATTGTGATGCTCGAAAGGCATTAAAGTTACGATAAATGTTAACAAGAGACCTCTGCCGCAATCGATGTCTACGATTCAATGGCGCTTGTAAAAACTGTCAATGATTATGGTTTAACATACTCACTTTATATATTTAATATTCTATATTAATATTTCTCCATTTTTAATTATATTACAAAGATATATTGTATTTTAAATATAATCTATTACTTATTTATTCTTAATTTCATGGGAATAGTCAGCGGAGACTTCTGCAAGCGCACTCTTGTGTTCCACGGCGTATGAGTAACCGCTATTTCGCAGTTCAATTTCACAGTACTAAGTAAGTTGAAAATTATAGTTTTTGGAGACAAATATTCAATCGAAAAGTTATAGATAAATTCGTTAAAATTAAGGCTATGCCTGAAAATATTTTGACATGAGGAGAATTTAAATTAAATTAAATTAAATTTTATAAATGCAATTTTTTTTTTAGTGGCTAACGCGAAATTTATTTATTTGATTTGGTAAGTGTCAACTGATACACCACTCTTGTGGCCGAGTGTGTAAATCAGTCGATCACAAGGCTGAGAGTTGTGAGGTCCCAAGCTCAAATCACGCTTTGTTCAAACTTCCACTACAGAAAGGGGTACTGATGAGAAATAGTTATATACCCCAGCTTCGCTGTTAATAGTTTTCAGCTAATTTTTCCACTTACCCAAATCAAATTAATTTTTTTTTTGTTCGTAAAAGGTAAGAAAGCAAAACGAAGAGCTCAATACAAAAATTTTAAACATTCAAGCAACAAAACAATAAAAAATAATCTAAATAAATGAATCTTCCTAAACGCAAAATGTAAAAAATGTCTGTATTTATCTACAAAAGAAAAATAAATAAATGATAGTTATTTAAGCTATTTTGGTTACTTTTTTTTCAAGTTCCCACATAACGCTGTGTAAGAAAATATGTTATGAAGTGGATATGAGATATGCAAAAAGGGATATACAGAGCTACGCGTACATACATACGTAAATAGCAAACATATAACTATGTAGATATGTATGTATGTATGTATACATATGTTTGAATACCGAAAACAATGGATGTGAAGCGAAATGGAAAAGAGATTTAGAACAATTTAATATTATTCATTTCCTTTTGTTTTTTGGATAAGAAACTTATCTATATACATATATAGTCGCTATTTGTAACAAAATATAAAATAGGATATACATATATAGACATATGTACTCCCATGTGTAAAAAATATATACATACATACAAAAGAGGAATATCACTTCGTAAGAGCATTTAGTGGTAAACAAGGACAGAGCAAACAAGGTATGAGCTTAAGAGCTATAATAACTTGAGATGACAAGGTAGAATGCTAAATATTTGACTTTTTATTTGCTATGTAGGTGTATTTTTTGGTTTAAAAAAAATAATATTTTTACAAAACTATGCACATTTAACTATGTATAAGCATTTTGGGTAAGTGGGATTTAAAACAACTAACTTTTTGTTGTATAAATATGCATGTGTGTACACTTAAATATACAGCTATACATGTAAACAGATGTACTTATGTACATATACTTATAACTACAGGATTTTATTACTCCGCTGCATATGTATATGCATACTTTTGGCTGAGCGGTGAGGGGAACTAGAAAAGTAAAACTAAAAAAGCAATTGTGGGTACAATGGATTTTAATGTAATACAAGTGCTGGGATTGCAATGCGTGTGGGCGAGTGTGGGATTTGTGTAGTTGGAATGTGTAGTTAGATGTAAGCTCTGGACGCCGTCATGCATGTGAGGTTGTTTGTGTTTCAAAAATTTTTCAGCTAAATATGTGCTTCTACGTTATTTTTTATTTTATTTACATATTTGCTTTATGCATATGCACATACATATATATTTTTATGCACAGCTAATGCTTACTTTACAGATAACACTCTGTGACAAAATAAAAAGAAAACTGAAAGTACTTTTTTCGAGATTACCGTATGTTATAGGTCCTGTCAAGCATACGAAGACTGCATGTTTAGAATTTGCAATACACCCGCAAAATTTGGAGTTAGGGGCCAAAAACCCCATTTTTCATAGGTTAAGTCATATATTGTACCCTAACTTTTTCTCTGTAAGATGCATGTATAGATTTTACAAATATTCGTAATTGTGTTTTGTGCTGTTTTTTAGAATTGACGTAAGACTATGCACATTTTTATAATATGGAGGAAATAGTTTTTTTTTTTTAAGTTTACATTTAGAATTCTTAAGTCAAGTATAAAGTCTTGTGGTTACGGTTAAATATATTTATGTATATACGTTAGGGTGGGGCGATTTGTATGGAGGGAAATTAATCGATACCGCGACATCGAAATTCGGATTCCTCTCATTTTTCTGAGTAGAAAACTCCTCCACAACATTTGTCTAAAATTAATTTTGATGTTCCGGAATTTGGTTTTTATGAACCAAGACGAATTTTTGAAAATAAAAATTGGGCAAAAATCGACAAAAAAATATCCAGGCCAATATGCACATCGAATTGAAGCAGAATTTTATACTGAATCCAGATATGAAATCGAAACTAAAATCGGATGATCAGTTTTGGAGATATAGCCTGATTTCCGGTTATAGAGGCTGAATGCCCAAAATCGCATATTTTCGCGATTATCTCTTGTTGTGTACAATACATCTTAATTTTTTTTTGCAAACTTCTTAAAGATAAGTCAATACAATATATGAACAGTATTTTAAAATATTAATTTATCTTCCGCTATAGGAAAACTAGAATGCACTCTTTTTTTCCTTGGCCCAAAAGCGCGGTATGAGTTCTCTATGTTATAGTCATCCGATACCGATGAACTTCGCCGACGGCGCTTTGTGTATATCGCCCCACCCTAATATACGTATATGCATACGTATTTTTTTGTGCAGATATCGCTCTTCATTTCCTCTTTTTAACCAACTTCGCATATTTACATCTTACTCTACTTCAGAGTTTTACTAACTTTTGAGTGAATTTTGAAACAAGACATATTAACTCTCTTCGTTTTTTGTAGGATTTTTACAGGAAACTGAATTTTATTCTATAAAATGCATCTCCTTATTTTCTCTAACACTTTGGAAATGCACAAAATGAATGTAACAATCCAGAAAACTGCTTGCGAATTGCTTAGAGCCTCCAGTAAATAATCCATCAAACTGATTGTAGAACTCTCAATCGGATGTGTGCGATATGCCCATGAACATATGCGAAAGGCAATTGTGGCTATTTATAACTATAGAGGAGGCATCGCAGTTGTAGACTGGCCACAAAAGTCATGTTGTCGCTCGACAGCGTTGTGGGAAAATCGTGGAACCTCATTAGGAAGAAAACATTAGAGATTCTTTTCAGTGTCTTGCCTATATATACATATATATGTATATAATACGCAATCTACAAGGAGGGCTTAAATATGTATGAAAAACAAAAATTTGGATGTAATATAATTTTTAATAAATTTAACGGTTTTGGAGTTGTACGAGAGTTTTAATAGCTATAATAATTGTTTGGGAGATATGAAGGGACATACTAAATTCGAATGAAAACAATTACAGTGTGTACCAAAAATTAAACTATTTACATATAAGCACACAAAGAACTTGGGACAAACACACGATATCTATTTAAGTATGCGCAATTTATTTTAAAGACAATCACGTCACTGATACAAATGCAATGGACATGCAAAAGGGACTAGTGCAATAAAACAAGCACAATTTTGTACTGCAAAGAAAAATTTATACTTTCCAATTGGAAATAAAATTTTGCTTAAAAAACTCTGTTTATTACATATTTACACAGTTTCATATGCTTATTTTTTTTTTTTTTTTTTTGTTTTTTTTTTGCGTTCTTTACCTTAAGGTTAAAACAGTTGAGACGGCGTGATACATTTGATTTGGACGTGGTGGTTGACTGGGTTGTGGTGATTAGATTTTGCAATAAACGAACGATTTGCAAAATGATTCATTTTTGATTTTTGATTTTCAAATTTTTTTTTTTGTATTTTTTTTTTTTTGTAATTGTTAAAATTTATCAATCAAATGTTTGTTGTTTGCAGAAATAATTAGGACAAGATTGATTGATTTTGATGATTTCGTATTTTTTTTTTGGAGTTGTTTTAATTTTTGTTGTTTGTTTAATTTTTTGTTGGCAAAAGCAATGATAATAAAGAACAATTTTTGTAATTTAATTCAATTAGTTGATGCGTGAAAATAAGTAATTGTGTTTTGATTAGATATATGTATGTAGGTGTGTTTAAATAGTTTGAAAATTGTGTAAGTTATTTGCAAATTGGCAATAAAATATTTGATGTGTAAGCAAACAGTTTAAAATTAGGTGAGTTTATGAAATAATTGTAAGTATAAGAAATGCCAGTTTGTTTAAGTATGACGGTTGCATGTATTGACAGTTTTCCTTATAGACTCTAATATGTGTATATATATACTTACATATATTTTGAACATAATAATATAATATAGGAGTATAAAATAACAAATATACATACATATATTTACTTATTTATTATAACAATAAGCATACTAAAATATACATATATATGTACTGTACTAAATGTGCCACTGTTGCGGCAGCCACACCACCCCAACCTATATTATGTAAGATAGTATATTCTGCTGTTTATTTTGCTTATTTGCTTCTATATTTTATTTATATTTGACTCAACTCACGGTAAAAAGTAAAAAAAAAGTAATCGAGAAACTGCATTTAAGGCTTTGAGCTTTTGTTTTTGTTTTTAAATGAAACTAGCTAAACCTTATTTCAAAAACTTAATGCTAAAGTAAGCAGCGCATAGGTACATAATCATTAAGTATACACAATCTTTGTTCCTCCAATAGATCTAATCGCTACCCAATTTATGCCACAAAATGTATTGATTAGTGCCATTTTCTTGCTAAACGACAAATCCGCTGTAGGAAACAATTACAATTACCTTAATTCACATGGCCATTAAGGGAGTGCCGCATATGTAATAACATATATGTATACATACATATAAAATACATATATATCCCTGCAAAAATTCGGAGTACTCCATTCGCTAATCCATGGAGTTCTCGCTAATAATGTCGAAAAAAATGTCGAATTTTAATTTACCGAAATAAAAAAGTCGCAAAATGTCGAAAAATGTAGAAAATGTGGAAAAATACTTGGGGTGTTTTCTCTTTATTTTCGGTAGTTGGGTCGGCTTCGATATAATGCGCCCTACGGTGAAGGCCGCTTGCGCTGAAGTGTGTGCTACGCATAAGGACATCACCGCCGCGGTTATGGCACACGACCGGACTTGGATGACGTAGCCTAGGGTTATTTTTTATAAGCGCGGCGGAAGGCCGCCAGTGCAAAAAGGTTTTCTTTTCAAAAGTACTGTGGATTTCTCTATACGTTTTATTCCAGAAAGAGAATTCTGCCGGCTGAGGGTTATTTTTTTAAAGCGCGGACAAAGGCCGCCAATGCAAAAAAGTTTTCTACTCGCGCACATTTTACACATCATTAATTTGACATTATTTCGATATTTTTTTTCGACATTTCGTACCCAACCCTATGTAAATATGTAATCATAAGTTATTGAGATGAATTTATTAATAAACATTTTTGTGAAATCATCACGTATACAATTTCTTTTGAGTTTCAGTTTGAGAAAAAATGTCCAATGTAGAATTCTCATATTCTGTGTGAAATAAATTAAAATTAGGTTAGAAATCGCGGCAATTTCTAACCTAATTTTAATTTATTTCACACAGAAAATTGGGGTTTTGTGTTTGGGGTTTTGAATTTAAGGATTTTGATTTTGGGGATTTTGATTTTGGGGATTTTGATTTGGGGATTTTGATTTGGGGATTTTGATTTGGGGATTTTGATTTGGGGATTTTGATTTTGGGGATAACGTGGTAAACCCGTTGAATTATTAGCAGTTAACAAGCAAATTTTGTGTTGTGCCGTTCGTAGGCAAATTTGTAATTTAGGTTTGAATATAAAATACTTTTGTGTGTAAATGGTAAGTAATCAAATGTAACATTCCCACGAAACACAATACCTTATTGTCGCCCCTTAGCTGAAAAGTAGACTGTATGAAGATAAAATCTCGAAACAGGTATTTAGGTAGCCCATGCTGCTAGTCCCTTTTATTTTAACATAATTACATACATATTTGTACATACATATTTCTATTAAGTAAATATGTAAGTAAATATTTAGGTATTGCACGTCGTATACGTAATATTTGATGTCCCTTCTTTAGTAGCACAGTGAATGCATATCTTTAAATTTGCTTTACTTGACCTTTCAAAGCGCATCGTAAATGTCAATTCGCGTCTTTTCAGCTTGTAATGAAAAGCGTATATATTTTTGTGTGCACTTATGTATACAAGTGTGAAGTTGACTTTTCTTGTAAAATATTTACACGCGCACCACTTGACAGCCAACAAATATTTTAACATGCCATTACATATTCAGAGCTGAATGAATGTTTGCAATTACTTAATGTTAGTTGAAAATAAGTAACGTCATGTAAAAACTTTCATGTTTCATTTCAAGTATTTACTGCACACAAACGTAAATAAATTTCAAATCATTGTGAAAGAGAGAGACGTATAAAATCAAAACTCAAAAGGCTAAAATTAAAAAATTAAAATCAGAAAATAAAAAAATTAAAAAAAAATAAAAAATAAGGAATTAATAAAAAAATAAAAAAATTAAGAATTAAAAAATTAAAATCAAAAGACAAAAAATTGAAAGATAAAAAAATAAAAATCAACAATCAACAATCAAGAATAAAAAAATCAAAAAATTAAAAATTAAAAAATCAAGTGTCAGGATACCGTGTACTTACGTAAGTTTCATTAAAATATGAGAAATTCAAACCCGATTTATGTTTAAGATATTATTTAGATTGAATATTTAATGAATTGAAGTTTATGAGGTATAATTTAATGTATTAAAATGGAATTATGTAATCTATATATTTTCCGCCTCGCTGCGATGTGCGTATTCGTTTTTTAGATCTCGTTCAACTCTCGGAATTCAAAGTTCTTCTTAGTAATGGTAAAATGCTTAGTGATGGTAAATGCTGTAGCGTACCACTGAGTTGTATTAGCGCAGGGTTGATATTAAGTGGAGTGACACAAGAATCAACAAATCAAAAATAAAAGGTAAAACGATTAATAAATAAAATAAAATAAAAAATCAGACGAAAAAACTAATATAAAAAAAATAAAAAAAAACCAAAACTCAAAAACCAAAAATTTAAAATAAAAAAAATAAAAAATCTAAAATCTAAAATCTAAAATTAAAAAACCAAAAAAGAAAGAATCAGAAAATAAAAAATAAAATAATAAAAAAACAAAAAAATCAAAAAAATAAAAAAATAAAAAAATAAAAAAATAAAAAAAAAATAAAAATTAAAAAATCAAGAATCAACAAATCAAAATTCAAACGTTAAAAAATTAATAAATAAAAAATAAAAAAATTCAAATACCAAAAATCTTAAAATAAACAAGTTCCAGTGTTTTTGTATGTATTCAACATCTACTTTATTTATCTATCTATCGCCACTGTTTTATGAAAAATATTGAAAGATTTACATGAATTGAAAGCATTAGTTAGTATGGCAGGTACCACTCCCACTTTTACGATAATGGCTAGATTATGTCTTACGGCTTCACGGTATTATAGTAAATAAGCGTACTTAATGTCGTGCGATTCCGTACCACGGTTCAAGAGTTGTAAGCGTTTAAATGAACAGATTTTCATATTTCAGTTTCATATAAAAAATTAAAATTTTTTTTGACTTCTGAATATTATAGGTAGTAAAATTTTGCACATGCGGCTAATTTTTTTTTATGGAAAGGAGGCGGGGAACACAATTTTTGCGACCGTCTTTCAAGAAATTTCATAAGTGTTTAACTTAAAAATTTTTTTTATTTTTTTTAAACATGATAATAATACATGATAATTGCTTATATATAACAAAAAAAAATTTTGTCGCAAAACAAAAAAACATCAGGTGTTTATTGGTGTCACAAAGAGCTTTCAAAAAACGCGACTGCCGACCAAAACGGAAATATTTTATGTTTTGGGTGGCCCGTTTCAGAAATTCTTACCCAAATACAAAATAAAAGCCGTGAGTTACCAAGCCCTTAAATACCATGAATGGACGTTGTTACATACATATACTCTCCCTTACAAACACAATTTTCATTTTCACTTGCTTTAAACATTTTTCAGTATTTTTCCTTTTTTTCTTTTGCTGAAAAGCTAGAATATGAACACAAAAACCACAAAACCTAAAAGCAAACAACGGCCAAGATAAAAGAAATCTGTGCGAAAATTGGTACAAAAAAGCTTCGATTTTTTGTAGCATTGAAATATGAAACTTTCATAACAAGTATGTAGATACATTTGTTTGTATATTTGCAGTTAAAAACATATGTTAGGGCAAATAAAAGTTGTACTAAAAAGGAAAAAAAAAAAAGTTATAATCGTCTATGCATTTGCTTTGATTTTTTGTCAAAAAAAAAAAACAGCTTGAAAACAAAAGTCTAAAAATCACATTTTCCAAATCAGCAACAACACGGTGTGCATACATAAAAACTTACATGCATAGTTAGGTAAGTATTTACATCTCACATTTCATTAGGGTAAATATTTGCAACTGTGCAATATTCGCCATCACAGCAGAGTAACTGCGAGTGTTTGCTTTTGGGATTTTTTCTCCTTGCCGCACTTTTGTTTGTGGAAATGTGTCAGCGGCGATGTTTTGCTGACATGTTGTTTGGCATTCGTTAAAAAAAAAGAAATAAAAGTCCAAAAATATTACGAAATATTCCATTAAACTAATGAGAGCGAAGTTCAATGCGGTTACTTTGCTTTTGGCGCTTTTGATAAAAAATTCAATGCATTCGAATAAAGCAAAGCAGATTTAAAAAGATACATTTGTATATAGTATTTTATGTTTGCATCTGTCTAAGGCGGGCGCGCGTTTTTAGCTCAACTTAGAGCAGTTTTAGTTTTTTATAGGTACATATTTCGTTTTTTGTTTTTTCCGTTATTGTGTTGTGGCAAATTGCAGTGGCAAGCAGTAACTTTGGCTTTCGGCTGACTTTTATGTATCTTTGGCAACATTTGTATAGTTTGCAGTTTAGTTATGTTTTTTGAAAACGTTCAACCGCAACGTAAAACTTTATCAGCATTAAAATTGAAATTCATTCGTTGAAATATGAAGGCTTTCAGTAATTTAATTGCTTAAAAAACTTTACCTCCACCGGTGAGATTGAAATTCGCAATTTAAGACCTCTACTTAAAAAAAAAAATGTTGTAAAAGTGCATGAAAAATTTAAATTTTTGATTTTAGAATATGTATATGTCATTGTTATCGGAAAAATGAGTATAATATAGAACTGTTTTGCTTCAATGCACACTGGTCGCATTTGTATGGAGAGTGAGAATGGGGGAGGATAGGAATTGACCTGCTGAACTTGGAACTATTTTTTTGAATTTTTTGTATGGTTAGGTTTTTGAGATAACGGTTATTTTGTGTTTTTTTGTTATCACTTTATTCAAAAATTATTTTCACTAAAGTTACATGTGTGATAACAGCTAATGGTACCTCGTTCGAAAGGCAATTAAAATACGCTTCAAACCACATACAACTTGTAGTGGTTTAATAAAAACTCTCTGGTCAAAATCAAAATTTTGTGGATTTTTTGCGATTTTTGAAAAAAATTTGATTTTCAAATTAAGTTTTTTTATAAAAATTTAAAAAAATCAGGAAAGTTTTGTTCTTTTAACCCTTTGCTTAATTTTGTACGATATATCGACCAAATTTTTCGTGTCCCTTTACATGATTTTTTTGTTAAAACTAAGCACTATTTTTGCCAAAGAAAGCAATATTATATTAATTTGAACTCTTCCCTATCTAATACAGCCAGAAATTATATAATTTTTGTAAAAAGTTTCTCAGAAAAAAACATATTCTTCACATGCTCCCTTTCAGGAATGCAATTGTTCTAGGAGTCACCATAAAAATCGATTTTTATAAATTTAATAAAAGCAAAGGTGCCCAAAATTTATGAAGTTTTGTGTATACAATGCCCTACCGAATATAATAAAAATATTAAATAAAATAAATATACGTAAAAATTAATTTGAGACCTGCGCAAAAAAAGTGTACGATTTATCGTACAAAATTAGGTAAGTCAAATGTACGATATATCGTACATAATTAATTTGGTCGATATATCGTACAAAATCCGCGAAAGTTGCTGCTCAGTGCTGCTTGTTACGTTAAATTCAAACGCAAATTTTTCGACGTTGCGTGGCACGTAGCTGCTTTAGATAGTTATACACAGCGCAAAATGAAGTTTCAGAATTTGAACAAACTCAAAATTTTTAAACTAAAATGTTAATTGAATTACAAATAGCCATAGGTTGCATGCGACGTGGTAGAATGACAACATTTTGGTATCCTACGATTTCAATACAGATTTTTAAGGATACGATGTCACTAAAAAGCTTCATACTGTTACGACAGAATCTACACTAAAAAAAAAAAATTACTCAGATTGTGGAAAAGTGGGAATTTTCATTGTTTTGATGTACAATTTTCTTCAAATCAAGGAATAAAACCATCGTTTTAAAGAAAATTGTACATCAAAACAATGAAAATTTTCTTTAGCGCCGAATCATTCCCACTTTTCCACAATCTGAGTAATTTTTTTTTATACTCAGCTGTACTAGTACACAGAGTATTATAATTTTGATTTCATAACGGTGGATTGTAACATAATGAAATAATCGAGATAGATATGGACTTATATATATCAAAATGATCAGGGTGAAAAGAGAAATCGATTGAGCCATGTCCGTCCGTCCGTCCGTCCGTCCGTCCGTCCGTCCGTCCGTCCGTACGCACGATAACTCGCGTAAAAATTGAGATATTTTGATGAAATTTGAAATGCAAGTTGGTATCGAGACTGGGACGGCTGGTATTGAAAATGGGCGAAATCGGACCATGACCACGCCCACTTTTCCTATATAGAAAAAATCGGAAATTTGGTATTTCAGCCACTAATATAGCTAGAGTGATAAAATTTTACCCACGTATTGAGCTCAGGCCCTTATGAAGAAATTTGATGAAGTTTTGGAAAATGGGCGGTGCCACGCCCACTTATTAAGGGTCAAACATTGAAAGTTTTATATGTCATAACTCAGAAACCGTTGAAGATATATCGATGAAATTTGGTATGCCTACTTTGCTTACTTAGCCAAATGTGTGGACGAAAAATTACCAAAATCGGTTGACGACCACGCCCACTTTTATATATGGGTATTATAAAGTGACCTAATAAAATCATTTTTAGCGATATCTCTGTGAAATATAAAGATAATTCATTGAAATTTTGTGACATGAGTTCTACAATAGACCGGAAACTAAAAATAGAAAAAGTTTATAAAATGGGCGTGGCACCGCCTCTTTTTAGACAAAGGAATATACGAGCCTATTACTCGACAAATAACTGAGATATTATGACGAAACTTGGTTTATGCACTTTTATAACATATGTTAATAGACACGCAAAAATGTATTGAAATCGGTTTATGACCACGCCTACTTTTTAACAAAGATATTTCTGGAACACCCTTTTGGAATTTGTAACGTGAAGTCTTTGTAACTAAAAGTCATAGAGGGATGCAATTTTGCACTAACAATAATATTTATATGCTTATTTGGATGATTGATACAAATTTTAAAAATGGGCGTGGCTGCGCCCTGTTTATGCAGCACTCGTTTCATATAAAATACACCCTATATCGAACAAACGCAAATAAACAATGAAAGCATACAGCTGAGTATCTAATGTTCGATTCCACTCGAACTTAGGCTTCCTTACTTGTTCAGTGTACATTTTATTGACAAATTCTATAAAGTTCGTCCGTTAGTCGAATCAGTACAAAACCGTTCAATATTCACTTATGTATTTAAAAAAAACACTAGAAATAAAATCTTTTTTCTTTCCTCGCGATATAAGATATATTTTTTTTTATTATTTTGAACACGCGTTCCAATACATTATTTTTCTTTGTTTTCAGTAAACTATCTTAAAAATATTCAAACATATTCGTTGCAATGGTGATTTGTTTGAAAATTCAACTTATCAAATTAAGAAAATCAAATATTCAAAACAAGGACAAGTTGGGAATGGAATGACGCTTAAGAAATTTTTCCTTATTTTGATGTATGAATTTCTTTAAAACAAGTATATGAAACCATGTAAGTAACTTTATTTCATAATCCTTTTAACATGTTTTAAGGAAAATTTGCTCAAAACAAAGAAAGTGTTCAATACAGGGAAGTAATTCCTTTGAACGCTAAATATAACATTTTTTCTCTCAGTGCATACATATTTTTATATCCTTAACTTAAATTACAATTTAAAAATATGTGTCGCAATGAATTTTGTATTGAGGTTACAGCTTTTAAGTTTAAAATAATATTTTTTTATTTTGTCTTTACTAAATTTTTTTTAATGTATATATGTATTTTTTATATATAATAATTATGTATTTAAGTATGAATTTTATTAAATCTGGATAGAAGTCAGAATTTTTAAGCTTAATATTAAAAATATCTTTATTTCGTTGCTTTAAAAAATGTTTGTTTAAAAAAGTCTAAACAAATTATAAAAGCAAAATTTGCAAGATTTTGGCTCATTTCACGAACTTTGTACGATATATCGTACAAATTTCAAAGGGCTTTAAAACCTAAACTAATTAATTTTTTTTTAATTTTCTTACAAATTATGCTTATTTAGGACTAAATGAATGAAATATGTGCCAATCGATTTTTTTCCTCCACGGGTAAAGAAATTGAAAACAAATGGTTAAAAATTTTCTCATTTAATTTCAAAGACTTTAAGCGTAATATCAGAGAGATCCGATAAATATTTTATTTTTGGCGATTTTTTTCTTGTGGAAAAAAAGGATATTTTTGACGAAAACCTTGGTTAGGTGAGTTAACTATGTGAAAAAGACTTCATAGGTCAAAAAGACATTAGAAAGAAATATAGAACTTCCAAAGACTAAACTAATGACATTTCAATTTTAAGAATCCGATATCAAATAACAAAGTTACAATAAAAAAAAAATAATTCCGCGATATTTCGCGGGATCAAAAAAAAAAGCAAAAATTACACTGGATCACAAAATGAAATTTTTTGTCTGTACTTTGGACGTGACCATCCTATCTATACGTAAAATCGGTCGCTGATTCCGAAAATCGGGCTCATTTTTAATTCTATGGGAAGGTTTTTGAGATATCGGCAATTTACCGTTATTTGGCCACTGGCTCCACTTAATCCTGTATACCTTTTTAACGCAGTGAGCTATCTTCCTTGGAGTGACACTCAACGAAAGAAAATTAAATTTCCTTTTCATCGCTGCTATAACATTTTTCTGTAACTCTTATAGTTTCTGAAATATTGACGATTCAATTTGAATTTTTTCGATTTTTTACGATTTTTTGAAGAAAAAATTGAATTTGTCAGGCAATATCTTTTAAACCAATGTCTTCACCTTCGGTTTTACTCCTTTACGTGAAGCTCCATTCTATTGGGAAAAAGATAAGCTATCAACGAAGAAAATCCATGGTAAAATAGAAAAGTTATAGGCGATCAAGTAAATACATCCAAGTCGCGCAATGCCTCTGCACGGGTATATTCTATGCATGTTATACCAATACCTACACATCTGCAGTAGCAGCACATTGGCAGCGCAGTAGATAAAAGCCCATTTACGGGTATAACATGCATAGAATATACCCGTGCAGAGGCATTGCGCGACTTGGATGTATTTACTTGATCGCCTATACCTTTTCTATTTTACCATGGATTTTCTTCGTTGATAGCTTATCTTTTTCCCAATAGAATGGAGCTTCACGTAAAGGAGTAAAACCGAAGGTGAAGACATTGGTTTAAAAGATATTGCCTGACAAAGTCAATTTTTTCTTCAAAAAATCGTAAAAAATCGAAAAAATTCAAATTGAATCGTCAATATTTCAGAAACTATAAGAGTTACAGAAAAATGTTGTAGCAGCGATGAAAAGGAAATTTAATTTTCTTTCGTTGAGTGTCACTCCAAGGAAGATAGCTCACTGCGTTAAAGAGGTATACAGGATTAAGTGGTGCCATTGGCCAAATAACGGTAAATTGCCGATATCTCAAAAACCTTCCCATAGAATTAAAAATGAGCCCGATTTTCGGAATCAGCGACCGATTTTACATATAAATAGGATGGTCGCGTTCAGAGTATTTTTTGGCTGTAGAGCAGTGTTATTAGAGTGGGACAAAACGTAATTACTCAAATTGTATCCAAAATAAAGTTTTTATAGAAAACAGACAATGTACATATCGTCGTACCATACGAAAACTAGCATACGTTTTTTTATGGCTGACGAAAAATAACAAGTTCGGCTTTTGGCTGACGAAAAGTATCAATTTCGTTTAAACAACAACAATTTTAATGTAAAAACAGTATATAATTGCTGATACTCTTCGTCAGCCAAAAGTCGAACTTGTTAATTTTCGTACAGAATTTTTTTATTGATAGCTTTCGAAAGAAATTTTAAATATGCTGGTTTTCGTATGGTACGACGATATGTACAAAAATACGTAAAAGGAGCATCTTAAGCAACAATATTTTTTAGAGACTAGTTACATTTAATTGTTATAAGTTTAAATGAAATTGCTAATGCTTGAAAATTACGCTCATAGAAAAGCCAAGATTTCTTCATCTTGTATTTTGCTAAAAATAAATTCTTTTCAATTTTTTCTTTCGGTAAATCATGAAACATACGTTTTTCTTGCGTTTCTATAGTTATCCGCATTTTTTTAGCACTTGAAATATCGCAAAAATCATAATACACTTATTTACACAAACTTTTTCCAGAAAACTTTTTTTTTCAAATGTGTTGACTTTAAATGAGCCAAAGTAACGTTTAATGGTGTCTATTGCGTATAGAAGGAGGTTTTCCATAAAATTCAATATATTTCCCACGAAAACGCATGACAGAAATTTCTTTTTTAAACACCAACATTTTCGACTTTTGTGTATGGGGGCTGACCAGTGTGCAAAGAAGTAGTTACGCCCATTTTGGGTATAGCCATAAAACTGAGAAATTTAATCAGTGGATTTTCGCAACAAAAGTTCAATAGAAGGATATGGTTTTTGATTTTTAATATTTGAATTTTTTTTTTTTTTCGGATATGGTTTTTATTGTATCATTCTTAGAGAATATGACAATTTTTATAGAATCTTAACCTAGAATACAATGACGTTATTCGTTGCCACTGCTTCAAATAACATATGGATGAAAATTTTATTTGATATAAAATAAATACTTACCAATACATTTATTATGTGTATGTGAATGTTTTTGTTTTTTACTAAGAGTATGTACGTTATTTTATTTTATATTCGTTCATTATGTTATTCATTTTCATTATATATGTATTTATGTCGTCGGAATGGAATGGAATGGAATTCCAAGCAGCTGATTGTATAGTATTAAAAGTTCATACGGCTTGACAGGACAGGCTTATCGATGACACAATCATGTGTTGCATTAGTAAGTGCTGTTGCAGCTTTCGGAATGGAAGGAATTCCAATAAGCTGCGTGTATTAACTTAGGAATTTTTACGGCCTAATGGGATAGGCTCGTCCGGAACACAGTCATACATATGTTATACATGTGTATTAGTAAATGCTGTTGTAGCTTTCTGAATGGAAGGAATTTCAGTAAGCTGCATTTTGTAACTTAGAGGTCTTACGGCCTAATAGGATAGGCTATACGAGGTTTTAATTTTAGTGGCTCTAGCCTTGGTCACAATTTAGCTGGATATCCTTTCTCTTTAACCGCCTGGGGCATCTCTGTTCTAACAGGCTTTTAGCGAGTATGTTTGGATGATTGCCTAGTCTTGTGGCGTAGTTGGTTTGTATATTTTTTACTTCTTCAACAACTGTGTTAATCTTTAGATTCCTGTGTATAGCGGTATTTTTCACGTACCAAGGCGCCCGGCATATTGATCTTAATATCTTAGATTGTAGCCTTTGTATTCTTTCTAGACTGGATTTGGATGCTGAGCCCCAAAGCTGTATTCCATATATCCAGGATGGTTTTATCACCATATTAAATAAAAGTATTTTCTTGTCTAGGCTTAATTTAGATTTTGGACCAATGAGCTATTGTAGATTGCTTATTTTCAGCTTTGCTTGCCTTAACTTATTATCAATATGATATTTCCAAGTAAGCCTTCTGTCTAAGGTAACACCAAGGTAGGCGCCGTAATCTTTTTGGGTTACTATTTTGCCATTAATTGAGACAGAGGGGCAGGTATCTTTTTTTTAGAGTAAAAGTGACTTGTACACACTTAGATTCGTTGACTTTAATTCTACAATCTGAAAGCCATTGTTCTACAATTCTAAGATGGCTTTGCAACCGCCTGGCAGCCGTTGAGGTATTTGAGTGCACACTGAGTATTGCTGTGTCATCCGCAAATGTTGAAGTAAGGAGATTTTCATTAGTGGGCAAGTCACTTGTGAATATTAAATATAGAATGGGTTCCAAAACACTACCTTGTGGAACTCCGGCGAAGATTGGATAGCTTTCAGTGGTATAACTTTTTTGCCTTACTCGAAACTTTCTTCCCGTTAGAAAGTTCTCTAAAATAAGGCATATATTGTACGGAAGTGTACGTCTTATTTTAAATAATAGCCCTTCTAGCCATACCTTGTCGAAAGCTTGTGCTACGTCTAGGAAGAGTGCAGTGCAATACTTTTTGGTTTCAAAAGCCGACCGTATTTGAGTTACTATTCTATGCACTTGCTCTATCGTACCGTGTTTCTCCCTAAAACCAAATTGGTGACTTGGTATTGTCCCGCATGTGTCTAGGATGGGCTGCATTTTTTTCAGCAACAACTTTTCGAATAGTTTGGAAAATATTAAAATTAAGCTGATTGGCCTGTAAGAGTTTAACAGGGTTGGGTTTTTCCCTGGTGTTGGAATCATAATAATTTTGGAAAGATTCAGGAAAGTAGTTTAGTCGCAGGAGGCTATTGAAAACGTATAATAATAACTTGGTAGCAACTGGAGGGAGTTGTTTTACCATTTCACCGGTTATTCTGTCGTGTCCGGGTGCCTTATTTTTCTGGATGTTGTTACAGATAACATTATTCAGGTCATTTATGTTGAATTGGAGATATTTGTTCATATTTGATTTTAGAGATCTCTGACATGGCGCTTAACGTACTAATCAGCAATGATCTGCAATTCTATATTCATTTAATAAAAAAAAGAAAAAAAAATCATGTGCTGATCAGCACATACATACCTACTCTCATATGCACGTTTTCATTGTTATCTGACACTTCAAATGCAATTGCATTTGTTTTAGTTTCAGGCACGTGCTCTACATTTTTCAATCTAACCAACCACTCATATACTCATACGTTCTATCACATACATATGTACATATGTACATGTTTTAAAAGAATCTTACACTTCAACAAACATAGTAGATCTGGTTTTGACAATTGCTGGCGTGGACAGTAACTACAACAACTAAGGTAGCGGTTGGCTACCCAGTAGGCCCAAAGATCTACAAATCATCAATAGATACTTTGCTCATTACATTTCCTTTAGGGAAGATAACAACTTCCATGACTATGCCGCATGGCTATTGCACGGCGATGGTCGCCTTCGTATGAATGAATTTTTATAGTAAAAAAAAGCAATGAAGCGAAAACTTCGGGCTTTCATTCCAAACCGCATGCTTTTTTCATATGCTCATTATTATAGTCTTATTAGGTATTCATGATGGGTCAGTATTGTAGTGCTGAATATATAGCTAGCTGCCTACCACCTACATAACTTTGTTATATCACCTCAGAAATGGGCCTAGTGTGTACCGTTGGAAAATACATATATGTATGTATGTAGATAATAATTTCCATTCAAAAATTTCACATTTGAATGGTCATACATACAAATAAATGTTTTATTGTCTGTGTGTGTGAAAGAGTGTCAAAAGCATCTGCTACAATGAAAATTCGAAAAGGTCAAAAATAGAAAAATGGAAAATGTACATTTACATACATATATGTAGTAGGTATGCACTTTTAAAGCACATCAATATGTTAGCATGTACATATGTATGTATGTATATATGGTATGTACATTAGGCCGTCTCGCCTTATAGGGACGTAAAAATAAAGTTCGCCGTACGCCCCCGCATATGATGTCTTTTTCGAAAACATTTGTGGGAAAAATTTTTATTTATTTTTTGGACGCCGCTAGATGTCGCTAAAATTTATTTTTCACATATCTTCGGTATTTATAGTCCGATCTCTAAGTTTAATACACCAATGTCTTTGGCTTGAAAGGACGCCTTATACTATGGAATATTATTAACCTTGCGTGCGTCATTGGGGTCACTACCACCCATTACTTAGTTTATACCACCCTAATGCAGTTTTTTATGCCTGCATGTTAAACGTAGTCTAAAATCATTAATCTTTTGCAAAAGAATTATTTCGATCGCTTCAGTAGAACCCGAAATAAAACACGTTCAACATTCCGAGGAATATAGGTTTTTCGCTTCCTTTGGTCTTTTAGGTTCATTTTACAAAGATTTCTTCTGAGGAGACCCCTACTGAAATTTAATGGCGAATAATTTTCTAGAACATTTTAACCCTCTAGCACCGCCAATAAAGGGTTATTTTGACCCCCTTTTTTAGAAAATCAGGAAAAATAGCATTTTTAAGGTCGATAGAGGGTTAAAATGTTCTAGAAAATTATTTGGCATCAAATTTTACTTGAGGTCTCCTCAGAAAATTTTTCTGTAAAATTAACCTAAAAGACCAAAGGAACCGAAAAACCTATATTCCTCAGGATGTTGAACGTGTTTTATTTCGGGTTCTGCTCAAGCGATCGAAATAATTATTTTGCAAAAGATTAATGATTTTTGACTACGTTTAACATGCAGACATAAAAAAGGTACATTAGGGTGGTATAAACTAAGTACTGGGTGGTAGTGACCCCAACGGCGCACATAGGGTTAATAATATTCCAAAGCATTAGCCGCCCTTTCAAGCCAAAGTCATTGGTGTATTAAACTTAGAGATCGGACTATGAATACCGAAGATATGAGAAAAATAAATTTTAGAGACATCTAGCGGCGTCAAAAAAAAATTAAAAAATTTTCCGGAAATGTTTTCCAAAAAGACATCATATACGGGGGCGTACGGCGAACTTTATTTTTTGCGATACGGTCTAATGTACATACGCACTTAGCTATCGATATGCCGCCGCCATTTTTTATGTGCTCCATATTTTTTGTATTTTTTGTTTGTTTTATTTTTGCCATTTCAAGGTCCAATATGTTGAGTAAGCGAAAAAGATTTCTGCAAATCAAAATAATGCATTTACCATGTGTTAACGTGTCTGTGTGTGTGTGTGCAATTTTTTAGCTCAGTTTTACTTGCTTTATACTCGTCTAAATTTTTAACTTTTTATTTTATTCTTTTTTAATATTTTATGAATTTTTTCGCAGACCTCTTTTGCTGCTTCGAAATTGACGTTGGCAATTCTAGCTGTGAATTTTGTGTACTACAAACAATTCCCTGACGTTGCCATAATCAAGCGCAATCAGCGCAAGTGCTGCATGGCCTTTTGGGGAAGCATCATTTATAGCAAAAGAATGCAATCTATTTTTAGTCACATACATATATAGGTACATACCTACAAATGTAACTATTTGTGTGCTTGTATGTATGCAAGTTGATGCTCTCTGTTGATTTTGGTTAGCAATAAGCTTAAAAGTTTTACCCAACAGTTTTGCGCTTCATGAAATATTAAATATTCATGTTTTCATGTGATTTGTAGTCTTTCCCAAAGAGCAGAAAATTTTCATGCACTAAAAATGCCAATGAAACAAAAATGTAATAATATTATGTACACGATGGGAATTAAAATTGAAAATATTATCGACTATTAAATCTATAGTTATGACAAATCGAAAAATCGTTCGTTAACGATGCAACGAAAAGTTAATTAGTGGAATTTGACAACAAAATTGCCCAATAGAAAAAGAAGTAAATAATTTATGAAATTAGGAGAGTATCAATGGAACACGCGGTCGCTTTATGTATTTTTTTATTAGTACGAGAAGCATCGAAACCTACTCCCGCCCGAAGCCGATCCTATGGAATCACCGCCCAAGTAATACATCGTATGACATTGAGTTTTCTCAGTATCTCACTTGGCTAATATCGGCGCCGGGGACTTATTGTTGTTGTTATAACCACTAAGACATTCAACGAAGGAGTGCAGAAAATGTAGGGTAAGTAACAGTTCTTTTCCTTATGTATTCGGATCGCTAGGCGACTGGTTCTTTCCGAGGCTAGCCCGACTGTCATGCGAACGATTTTTTGGCCATTCTCAACCTTGTAAGTCAGTGTACATTAGTCGCCCCCTTACGACAGAACACAGCTGATGAGCGAGGGAAAAGACGTGTTCAACGTTTTCTATAGCGTAGCAACACAAAGAACAAGAAGGACTAGCGTTGTGCTTCAATCCATAAAGCTAGGCCCTAAAACACCATGCCTGATAAGGAACTGAATAAGGTGGATATTGAGCTCACACTGCTCTCTATCCGCCCAACTGTTCATATTGGTAATCAATCTATAAGTTCACTAGCATCACTAAGTAATGTTCGAAATGCACTTGTCGGTCTTAGAATGGCCATGAGTCGCGAAGTTTGTTGCCCTGACTAGCGGAGGTCGACGAGCTGACCGCACACCACCTTCATTGGTAATATTCCTTTCATGATCGCCACATGTTTTTTACGCCTCTTCGATAGCTTGTATCAAGTTGAACAGCCTCTGATCAGTACCACACCAAGATATTTTATTGATGGCTACGAAGTTTACTCGCACCACCCAACCGAGATTCACATATTTTCACACACTTTTCTTGCGCTCAGTAGCATTACCTATGTTCGTTCCGCGAGCTACAGGGTCATAGTCGCCTGAGCTTTTCTATGTAATTTGCGACACCTCTTATTATGAGCGCATCTGCGTAGGCTAGCAGCTCTGCAGATTTAGGGTATTCCAGCTCTCGAACCCCATTGTATATAACATTTCACAAGATAGGGACTAAGACGGATCCTTGCGAAACTCGACTGGCTATCGCATAGTTCTCGATGCCCTCATCGGAGTTGTAGACTAGTACTCTCTCTCAAAGTATCTTATAATTATATTCGTAAGATATTGGGGGTCTCGAACAAATGCGTTAGCTGCGAAAAATTTGAAAAGCTTATTCTGAGACATTGCTCGGAAATACTTTTGGCCTAATAAACCTAATAACACTTCCATAAAGGAATTTAATATTTATTAAATAAAAGAATACTTAAAAACTGAAATTATAACCAAAATTTCATATTTCGCCTATTGGGCAAAATTGACCCACTTATGTCACGTACATACGTAACTTTTTCTGAATACAGGATGAGGGTTAAACTTTTCTTTGGCAGTGAACGTGCCATTAGCTACATTATGGCGGTGGGAAAGCGATTTATTGTGGGACGAATTTCCGGGAAATTTTGGCGTATCAGCGGCATACTTCAGCCAAACAAAAATAAACAAATTACTGCCTTACCTCTTACCTCTTTAAATCAATTTTAGATACTCTGAAAAAAATACCCGTAGTTAAATCAACAACTTTCCGCTGTTGAATCTCCGTATTTGATTCAACAGCAAAGGTATTTGTTTTAACGGCAAAGTTTTTGATTCAACAAATTTCCGTAGTTAATTCAAAGACGTGCGTTGTTGATTCAAAAACTTGCTTGCTGTTAAACATTTTTTAAGTAAAAAGAAAGAAGGATTTGAAAAAAAAAATAAAAAAATAAACAAAATTTTTCAAATTCGTTCAATTTGTTTCAATTTTAAAATAAAATAAAGAAAGTAATATACATACCAGGGTTGGGCACAGTGCATTCAATTTTGATTGCATTCAGCCTTGCATTCTCCATTCATTGATGAGTGGTAGTGAAAATTTGATTTGCATTACCATTCACTATTGAATGGTAATGCAAATGTGGCTTGCACTACCATTCAGTAGTGAATGGTAATGCAAATGTGGTTTGCACTACCATTCAGTAGTGAATGGTAATGCAAATGTGGTTTCCACTACCATTCAGTAGTGAATGGTAATGCAAATGTGGCTTGCACTACCATTCAGTAGTGAATGGTAATGCAAACGTGGCTTGCACTACCATTCAGTAGTGAATGCGAATGCAAATGTGGTTTGCACTACCATTCAGTAGTGAATGGTAATGCAAACGTGGTTTGCACTACCATTCAGTAGTGAATGCGAATGCAAATGTGGCTTGCACTACCATTCAGTAGTGAATGGTAATGCAAACGTGGCTTGCACTACCATTCAGTAGTGAATGCGAATGCAAATGTGGTTTGCACTACCATTCAGTAGTGAATGGTAATGCAAACGTGGCTTGCACTACCATTCAGTAGTGAATGCGAATGCAAATGTGGTTTGCAGTACCATTCATTGCATTCCCACTACAAGTATGATTTGTGAAAACCTATGATCGCAGTTTAGGCATGAAGTAGCCAATCTATTTAATAACGGGAAGGAAGTTTGTGAGATATTCTACACATGGAATTAGCTTAGAAAATTGATAATTTTATATTAAAGATGAAATGTGTTTATTTTTTTTAATTAATGTTTTTGTGTATTTGTAGTATGAAGCTTCAGCTATCAGATCATGCCAAAAATTTTCAAATGAATTCAAAAAAATAGGCGAATTTCCAATATTTTCTCAACAAATGCCATATGCAAAATACCTCTGTGAGCCACTGTATAAGTATAAGTATTTTGTTACCTACGTGTTTAAAAGTAATTTATTAACAACCTTAAAACCTATTGATATACAAAGGACATATTGCAATGCCGCGTTGGTTTCCAATCAGTTTTATAAGCCTTATTCTATGTGTAGAATATCCCATAAACTTCCTTCTCGTTATTAAATAGATTTGCCACTTAATACCTAAACTACGATCATAGGTTTTCACAAATCATACTTGTAGTGGGAATGCAATGAATGGTAGTGCAAACCACATTTGCATTCGCATTCACTACTGAATGGTAGTGCAAGCCACGTTTGCATTACCATTCACTACTGAATGGTAGTGCAAACCACATTTGCATTACCATTCACTACTGAATGGTAGTGCAAGCCACATTTGCATTGCCATTCACTACTGAATGGTAGTGCAAGCCACATTTGCATTACCATTCACTACTGAATGGTAGTGCAAGCCACAATTGCATTACCATTCATTATTGAATGGTAATGCACTTTGAATGGTAATGCAAAAATGCCCATCCTTGATACATACATACATACATAACTAAAAAAGATTAATTAAACAAAAACTAATATCTATTCATAAACTCGGCTTTGATGTCGTGAGAGTTGTCTGCAGATGTACTGATGCGTTTGGAAATGGTGAATGGATGAATGACTAAAGTTCGTTTGGTGACGGCGGGCCTTAGTATTAATATTACTACATATCGAGCGCTAACCGTGTAAAGTGTATCCAACAAAAATTAAATTTTACAGGAGGTTTTTTTTTATTTTCTTTTCATACAGTTGGTAATCAGCCTTGAAATTTATTTATGGCCGGTTTCACAATCTGCGGTTAATTTAATCGCTGGTTAGTTTGACGTAAATTGTATGGCGAGCTGTCAAATAAATTGATTCACCGGACAATAATCTCTGGTTAAGTGCTTAACCGAAGGTGGTGAAACCGGCACTAAGTCTATGAAATTGTGGGAGTGATTAAAAATGCTAAAATCGATAATTTTGTTGGATACACTTTATGGCGGTTAGGGCTCGATATATTATATGTATAAAAAAATAAAATAAAATAATATCTATTATATTAAAAAAATATTATTTTTACAATTTTTTGAGGTTAACTTAAATGCGTAAGTATTTGCTTCAATGGTGCCCGTTTTTCGAGCAAAAACTTTTGCGGTTAATTCAAAAGCAAAAGTTGTTAGCTTAAATACGAAAAGTATTTGAATCAACAGTGCTCGCTTTTGGACTAAAATTTTTTGCTGTTAATTCAAAAGCAAAAACTGTTAACTTAAATGTAAAAGTATTTCATTCAACAGTTTCCGTTGTTAACTTAAATACGAAAAGTATTTGAATCAAAAACGCTCGCATCTTTGAAACAACAACGGAGCGTTGTTGGGCACATTTCAACTGCGGAAAGTTGTTCATTTAACTGCAAAAGTCTTTGCATTTACAACGTTTTTTTTTTTAGAGTACTTACAAAGCCCACCAGCACCTTCACGTTGATATCAGCGACTAGTTATAGGCTGCACGGAAAGGCTTTTATGCGAAAGACCTACAAATGTGAAGCCTATTGTGAGTTGTGATAAATTATCCGAAATAAAGTCACTCCTTTTCTAACATCTAACGGTGACCAGCGGGTAAATGGATCAAGTGAAAAAGTTTATCTGAGTAGTAAGCGAATAACGAAGGATATTTGATAATTTTAACTCAACTTTAAACAAAACGGTGTTGCTGAAGCTAGATATCAGAATTAAGCCCCAAAAGTCCTAAATGCAGTTTCAAGATTATATAAATTTTTCAAGTTATAATCTTAAATATACACAGTAAAAATTTTAGTTTAATTTTAATACCATTTTGGTATTTATATATTTATAACAATGCCAAAAAGCATAAAATTAGAACCTTTCTGGTTTAAAAAAAAGAGAATATGAGAGAGAAATTATTCTTGGTGTCAAATTAATACTTTTTGGAATTAAATCAAAACCAAGTTTTGATTGTTTTATTTTTATAATATTTTTGGTAATAAAAATAGTTTAAATGGTATAAAATCTATTCGAAAATTGGAATAATTTTATACTTTTTTGAATTTAAAAATAAACCCCCATAAAATTTCCAGTGGATATACCGCAAATAACCCATTATTCCAAAGACTAATGAGAAATTGAATAACGTTAACATTGTTTATTTACATAAAATTCCAAAACAGTAGTAGCAAACACTAAAGCACCTTATATATCGAGCCCTAATCGCTATATAAAAATGTATCCAACAAAAATTTTACAGGACACAATTTTTTTAATTTCTTTTGCATACAGTTTGTATGCAGCCTTTAAGCTTTATTTAGTCTCTAACCTCGAAACTGCACATTTCACAGCTATGAAATTTTGGGAGTTAATGCATGTGATAATACATTGTTGATTTCCATAAAAAAGCGGAAATCGATAATTTTGTTGGATACACTTTTTTGCGGTTAGGGCGGTTAGGGATATATATACATATTGTCAACTTTTACACCAACATTTTGGAGATGCCCAGAGAAATTCCGGCACCGTCGCGGTTCTTGCAGTTATACTGAAAAAGGGACCCTCAACTGCCTTAAGACTGAAAAAATAAAGCAAAATGTACCCTCATGATATTTAATTAATCTCCTGCATTACTTAATTGATACAATTATTCGATTCGGGCCATTTATTTTAGTAGATTTAATTACTCCTCCGCATTACACTTTTAGAAACATTTTGTTTGATTTATTTTGATTTTTTTTCTGATAATTTTTTCTTAATATTTTTTTTTTTTGTTTTGATTTCAAGCCAAAAATGCTTTGATGGTAATACAATTGAGAAAGAGAAAGTTTTTTATACTTTTCAGGATTTGTTTTTATAACATAAATGATTAAACTTCTTTAGAGAGAATTTTAATACTTTTCAAGACTTTATTTCAGGGACTGATTTTAATCGTTATTTGCATTTCTTCGGATGAAAAAATCATTATGAAAACTTCGTTAACAATAAAATGGAAGTATGACAATACAGTGAAACCTCCCTTGGGCGGACACTCACCGTCGGGCCAACTTTGTCCGCCCAAGAGAGATGTCCGCTTAAGGGAGTGGGTTGCTATTTTAGAAATTTTTTGGATTTTAAAGGATTTATTTATTCATATTTCACTGAAAAATACAAGGATTCTTATGTTTTCAAAATTTCACATAAATATATATACATATACATATGTATGTATGTATGTATATACATATGTACATAAAGTATTAACATACATATTACAATTAAATTAGTAAGTTGCTGAGAACTAGAAATGTTGGGATAACTTTGAGATTATTTAAAAAATTGCGAAATTGTCTATTGACGAAGGGTTTTTGCTTATTTAAAATAAAATTGTTTTTCGAATGGCTTTCAAATTTCTGCAACAATTCAAATGCACTAAGGTCTTCCGTACAAAATCTTTTCAAATTTGAAACTGCAGTCAAAGCCATTTCGTACGAGGAGATTGCATTACCTACTTTCAGCGGTAAAAATTTCAGTATCGGTACTATCATCCAACTGGAAATCCGTGCTCTCGGTGAATGTATTTTTTTATCTATTCCAATAAAGTCATGCGGATATTTATTTTAGTTGGTGATTCGCCTTTCATCACAGCGCTTTTTACCTAACGAACATTCCGCGAACTTTTTTCATATTGCTATACATACTTATATTTTGTCCGCATAAGAGGAGTTCGTGTCCGCCTAACAGAGGTTTTTATGTGATTTGTTATGAAAAAAAATCAAAGTGTCCGTTGACGAGAGGTTCGTGTCCGCTTAATAGAAGTTTTTAGTTCATTTCAATAGTAAATAACTGTCCGGCCAAGAGAGTGTCCGCCTAAGAGAGGGCAATTTGTTCTAAAAATTGAACCTAAACCTTGGTGCATGAAAAAATGTCCGCTCAAGGGAGGTGTCCGCCTATGAGAGGTGTCCGTTAGGAGAGGTTTCTCTGTATAATGATTTTAGCACATTCTATCCAAATATGACCTCATCTTTATTCTGAAGATTTTTATTTTTTAAATTTTTAAATAATCATTATTTAAGATTTTTATTTTTTCGATCACAAATAATTTTTATTATTGGATTTAAATTTTTCCGATGAAACTTGTTCGATATTTTATGATTTTTATTTTTTCGATCAAAAATAATTTTTATTATTGGATTTCAATTTTTCTGATCAACTTTAATAAATATTTATTTATTCCTTTTACCGATCATAATAAACTCTAAAAAATTTTTTCTTTTGTATCATACGCTATATTATTAATACGCTAACATAAATTTTGTTCTCAAATAGTTAGAACTGCGCCAATTTTCATTAAAATTGGTTGAAAAATGCGTCCATAATCGCCGTTGAAAAAATAACTGTACGGGTGTTGTATGCTTTTGAGCAGAACGGAACAGAGCTATGAAAATGTGCACGCATAGGTATTCTAAATTCACCAAGCACAATGTTGGCAATTGTTAACTTCGGCCATCAAATATAGGATTCACTAACGCTTGAAAAAGTTTATTATGATCGGAGAAAAAAAAAACAAAATATTGATTAAAGTTGATCGGAAAATTTTAAATCCAATTATAACAATTATTTTTCATCGAAAAAATAAAAATCATAAAATATCGATCAAGTTTCATTGGAAAAATTTAAATCCAATAATAAAAATTATTTTTCATCGAAAAAATAAAAATCATAAAATATCAATCAAATTTCATCGAAAAAATAAAAATCAAATTATTACGATTAAAAATGATTTTTTTTATAAAAATGATAATCGTTACGGTCCCTGCTTTATTTTGAAACTATTTTGGAATAAATAAAATTGTAAAACTTCTCGTAGTTTAAAAATAAGACTTTTTGCTATTAAAATTCAAATTTAATTCCAAGAATGATTAATTAAGTAACAAATGATATTAGAAATAAACTAACATTGTTTACTGTGTACTTGATGCGCTATTGAGAAGTCATACACTAAGTAAAGTAGCACATACTCTAATTCTAAACGTAATACTCATATTAGTATAATAATATAAAAATACATAATAATAATATAATAAAATAAAAGTGTAAAAATAACTTAAAAAGTGTTTTTTAAATTTAATCATAGCTTCAGCTTATCATTATTAACAAGTAAGGAAGCCTAAGTTCGAGTGGAATCGAACATTAGATACTCAGCTGTATGCTTTCATTGTTTGTTTGCGTTTGTTCGATATAGGGTGTATTTTATATGACACAAGTGCTGCATAAACAGGGCGCAGCCACGCCCATTTTCAAAATTTGTATCAATCATCCAAATAAGCATATAAATATTATTGTTAGTGCAAAATTGCATCCCTCTATGACTTTTAGTTACAAAAACTTCACGTTACAAATTCCAAAAGGGTGTTCCAGAAATATCTTTGTTAAAAAGTAGGCGTGGTCATAAACCGATTTCAATACATTTTTGCGTGTCTATTAACACATGTTATAAAAGTGTATAAACCAAGTTTCGTCATAATATCTCAGTTATTTGTCGAGTAATAGGCACGTAGATTCCTTTGTATAAAAAGAGGCGGTGCCACGCCCATTTTCCAAACTTTTTTATATTTTGTTTCCGGTCTATTGTAGAACTCATGTCACAAAATTTCAGTGATAGATCTTTATATTTGACAGAGAGATCGCTTAAAATGTTTTTATTAGGTCACTTTATAAAACCCATATATAAAAGTGGGCGTGGTCGTCAACCGATTTTGGAAATCTTTCGTCCACACATTTGGCTAAGTAAATATATCACGCGTACCAAATTTCATCGATATATCTTTAAAGGTTTATGAGTTATGGCTTATAAAACTTTCAATATTTGCCCCTTAATAAGTGGGCGTGGCACCGCCCATTTTCCAAAATTTTTATATTTTTTGTTTTATGTCCCTAGTTGGTCTCCTGCCACAAAATTTCAGTGATAGATCTTTATATTTGACAGAGATATCGCTTAAAATGTTTTTATTAGGCCCCTTTATAGTTCCCATATATAAAAGTGGGCGTGGCCGTCAACCGATTTTGATAATTTTTCGCCAAAACATTTGTCTAAGTAAGCAAATTACGCAAAACAAATTTCATCGATATATCTTCAACGGTTTCTGAGTTATGACATATAAAACTTTCAATGTTTGCCCCTTAATAAGTGGGCGTGGCACCGCCCATTTTCCAAAATTTTTGTACTTTTTGTTTTATGTCCGTAGTTGGACTCCTGCCACAAAAATTCAGTGATAGATCTTTATATTTGACAGAGATATCGCTTAAAATGTTTTTATTAGGCCCCTTTATAGTTCCCATATATCAAAGTGGGCGTGGCCGTCAACCGCTTTTGATAATTTTTCGCCAAAACATTTGTCTAGGTAAGCAAATTACGCATACCAAATTTCATCGATATATCTTCAACGGTTTCTGAGTTATGACATATAAAACTTTCAATGTTTGACCCTTAATAAGTGGGCGTGGCACCGCCCATTTTCCAAAACTTAATCAAATTTCTTCATAACGGCCTGAGCTCAATACGTGGGTAAAATTTTATCACTCTAGCTATATTAGTGGCTGAGATACCAAATTTCCGATTTTTTCTATATAGGAAAAGTGGGCGTGGTCATGGTCCGATTTCGCCCATTTTCAATACCAACCGTCCCAGTCTCGATACCAACTTGCATTTCAAATTTCATCAAAATATCTCAATTTTTACGCGAGTTATCGTGCGTACGGACGGACGGACGGACGGACGGACGGACGGACGGACATGGCTCAATCGATTTCTCTTTTCACCCTGATCATTTTGATATATATAAGTCCATATCTATCTCGATTATTTCATTATGTTACAATCCACCGTTATGAAATCAAAATTATAATACTCTGTGTACTAGTACAGCTGAGTATAAAAAACTGTAATACTTAAAACGCTCGAAAAGAAAATATCCACACTTGCTTGTATGTCTCGTTGAACATGTGTTTGGTTTTGTTTGTCTATTTAATGTAAAAATGTAACAAAATGTATGCAACTGTTTGCAATAAGCTTTCCGTTTTTAATTAGTATGTGTTTATTGAGAAAATGTATGTATGTATGTATACATATTTACTTGTAAGCAAATAAAATTTTCTTCATTTACTCACCTATCGGCTGGTGCTGAACCGGAAGCCGGCTTAAGGCTTTTAAAGGCTTTCAGCCACTTTGTTTTCATCGATGGTGCGGTCGCGACTGAGAGTTTACGCTCGGCGCGTGGCGAACCCGGATCAACTTTGCTCACGTATAAATCTTTCTGCAAATGCAAGGAGAAAAATAAAAAAAAATTAAATTTGTTTAAAAATGAAATACCAGCAATGCACTTGTACAAAATGTGGAAAAGAATTTTTATCAACAGCGACAGTTAAAAATCAGCGAGCACAGCTGCTTTTGTTCACACGATCGCACAAAGATAAGCAAATACATATACATAGTGAATATTTGCAGCTGCTGTTACAAGTCTTTTCTCATAGCTTCTTTTTTAACTACCAACGCTTTTTTCATTTGCTTTGCTCCTCGTTCGACAGTTCGGTATAAGTAAAAATTAAAATAGATTGCATTTTTCACGTCTTGTTTTCTGCCAACATCCTTTCGTTGCAGTCAAGACAGCTGCATCGGAGCTTACAACGTCAGTTCAATGGCTTTGGAATTACTCTTCAATTATTCCATTTCCAACCATGCAATTAAATCTTTGCAATGGATTGGTCAGCGAAACAGAGAGGCGTAAAATAAGAGCTTTCACCGGTTAAATGTTAATGTGGATTTTCGTATAAAAATCCTTATACCCATATTGATTTCATACAAATTTTCAGCGCTAAAGAAGGCTCCAATTCTATATACACATAAAAGTCATACCCAAATATCTTACTTTTTGGACATAAAGCGCAAACGAATCTAGCTAACAAAACTTAAATAGATTTAAAAAAATAGTTTTAAAGAATTTCAAAAATATATACGAATATACATAAGTAACATAATCTATAGCAAATATGTATCATTTTATGTGCCTGAGACTACTAAACTCGCTGTGCATCAGCACCATCATACGATACATCATCATTGCGACTTTTAATATCCTGTCTTCATTTGAGTGATGACTAGGGATTCCAATTTTTCCGATTTTTACGATCCCGGGATTTTCGATATTTATTTTTTAAATCCCGGGATCCCGGGATTTATCCCGGGATTTGGACTTTAATTACAAAAGCCGACAAAATTTCCAAAAAATTGTCTAACTCAAATAAAATTCTACTTTTCTAAAGGATTTCGGTGCGCTGATTCTGAATTTGAAGTCGGATTTTCGGTAAAACGTGTAGGTTTTGAGATATTCATGTCCAAAGAGACGAAAAATGCGATCTTTTGCTATATTAACTGCTCAGTGTGTTAAATTACTTACTTTCATTAAAAGATGATTGCAGCTATTGAAAGAACGATCATTTCTCTTGAAAACAGCACTTTACTTTTTCGGGTAGCTTATTCAGACATCTACGTTGTCTTTAAAAGAAATGATCGTGCTTTCCATAGATGTAATCAGTTTTTAATGAAAGTGAGTAATTTTAAAAATATTGATTAGTGAATATGGCCACAAACTGCGTTTTTCGCCTTTTTGGACATGAATGTCTCAAAAACTACACTGAAATCCTTTTGAAACGTAGAATTTTATTTCTGTTACAAAAATTTTTCGACCAGTATTATTTTCCTACATTTGGGGTTGAAAAAAGTACATAAATACATATTTAGAGAAACGCTACAACTTTAAAATGCAAAGAAAAAATAGATTTTTATTGCCATTTTTGTTATTTCATTGGTAACAAAATAAAATAGGAATGTAAAATCATGCGTATTATTTAATAATACTTAAGAGTTACCTTAAAAAGCACAACCAACAACGAAAATTACATACATTTGGTGAACAAAACATTTGCCTTTGCAGTTGGTACTTTTAGGATATTAATAAAAAGGCTTGCAATCATTTGATAATTTCCAATAAAAATTTTTTTAGAATTTAACGACGCACTTTGTTTAAGCGAATATTTCCAAGCTTGCCGAAAAAATCAGAAAATTAATGCAACTTCTGAATGAATAAATATCGTAGGCAAAACTTTGTAATGAATTCCGAGTATGCAGCTGCGTATTTAATTTTAGTACAGTGTTGTAAGACCATCAAGTCTAATTAAAATTTTGTTTCCATTTTCTTCCATTATTTACTTTCCATGTGGGAAAATTCCAAAAACATTTGAGAAATAAATGACCAAAAATCAGGAAATAGAAATTATCGAATGAATTTTCCCACAAGCTAAAAGCTTTAAAAATACCTAACGTACGTTTCCTTACAACGCGTAGATACTTCAATACAAAAAAAAAATTAATTATTAAAGAAAATCAAAAATTTTTGATCCTTACTTTAACTAATGGACTTTTTTATTCTAGCAAAAATGTCGCACTTTCTTCCGGCTGTCACATTTTTTTTTTCTCTTCCACACAGACTCAACACTTTTTTGGGGATGTTTGCTCTATTGACAAAATATAAAACTGGCCCGACTACGGGCAACATTTTCTGCTCTTAGCACAAGTAAAAGGTTGCATTATTTTTGTTTCATTCATCACATGAAAAATTCAACACTTTAATAGGGCACAGGACACATGTTGATAATGCTGCAATGTAATAAAGCAACATTTTCATTCAGAATAGGAAATGCTATTAGTATACAGATCTGAGACCAATAAAAATTATATAAAATATAACTTTTCTTTGCTATAATAGCGGAATATTCTCTCTTTATCTTATCCCGAAAATCCCGGGATAAAATTCTAGCGATCCCGGGATTTTCGGGGTGTCAAAAAGGGCGGGATCCCGGGATCCCGGTATCCCGGGATCCCGGGATTGGAATCCCTAGTGATGACTGATGAAAGCTCAGAGGCGTTAGCAAGAAAGTAAGCCATTTCAGAGTAAAAGAGATTTAAATGAATATAAATAAATAAATAAAAAGAAATTTCAAAATTACAATGAAAATGATTTTCATAAATGTGCATTAGTGAGTGAGTGAAAGCTCACTGTGAATGGAATATGTGCTTTATGTGCTTTATGTGCTATGCTTTCGAATGATGAAAAACGACGCCCATTGAAAGCTGTGACAGTTAAATTGACAGGAGACCGTCAGTAGCACAGCAATGCATGCACATGGAAAAGTAAGTCGTCCGCTTGATGGACGATTAACTAAGACACAGAAGGAGTGAGGCGGAGAGAGAATGAAAAATTAACAGAACAGAGCTGCAGTAAGTAGAGTGGAACGGCAAATAAATAAACAAACATAAATGGAAAAGAAAATGAAATATAAACGAAAAAATAAAAAGTAGGTAAAAGAGAAAATAAATAAAAACAGGGACCGTAACGGTTATAAGTGATATCTAGGGAAGCTAAAAATATGCACGAAAAATTTCAAAATATGCATGCTAGTATGCCCGAAAAATAACTGAAATATGCTCGTAAATATGCACGAAAAAATCTCATTATATGCATATATGCCTAAAAAATACCTGAAATATGCTCAAAAAATGTATGTATTTCATTTCAAGCTTACATTTTTATTTAACGAATTTTGCAAAATAATAATAATATAAGAACTGAAACGTACAATTCACATTTTCCCCATTTAAAAAATTTGTTTTTATATACTTTAAAATACTTTAAATTAATTTTAGATTTGTATTTATGTAAATACATGACATCTTTTTACAAAGCAAATGAAACCATTCCATTAATATTGCGCAGGGTTGCATTGAATTATCGTGTTTTATTATATTTTCCAGTGTGAATTTTTGGCCGTTTTCCGAGAAAAAGCTCTTTTATGGGAAAACGATTCATATTGACCGTGTAGCATCGAGTATTGAGGGATCGCGATTCTGGATCGCAAAATATTTTGAAATTTTGAAATTCGCCATCCGCATCGCAATATTGACAGGACTGTGTAGCATGAAAATTTTGCAACCCATCAAAATGCGTGTACATTTAGAAATTTTGAAATCCGTGATCTGGAACAAAATATTGGCAATAAGCGAATTGAAAGTGAAAGTGTGAAAAGGACGGAAGTAAAATATTTTTAACCTCAGAGCAAGAAAAATGTCAAAATATTCATATTGAACGTGTAGCACTAGTCTGCGATTCATCAGACCATCGAGATTCATATTGACAGTGTAGCGTATGCCTATGTATGTCGATATATATTGCATATTATTGTCCCTTCAAATTTTCACACTACAGCAGTTTTCTATCAATAACAGGGCATCGGAGCAAAGTTTTTTTATTCTGGGTTTGCTTCGAGGCTCTGATCAGCATACAAGAACTTAGTGTTTTTCGTGGTGAATTTTTATAAGGGAAAATGCTCCGCTCCGGGGCCCAGATCAATAGTTAAATATCCTTGTTTGTATGTATACGCAACTATCTGAATTAACCACATATAAGATGTTGCCTGCTTAACCCTTTGCTTAATTTTGTACGATATATCGACCAAATTTTTCGTGTCCCTTTACATGATTTGTTTGTTAAAACTGAGCACTATTTTTGCCAAAGAAAGCAATATTATATTAATTTGAACTCTTCCCTATCTAATACAGCCAGAAATTATATAATTTTTGTAAAAAGTTTCTCAGAAAAAAACATATTCTTCACATGCTCCCTTTCAGGAATGCAATTGTTCTAGGAGTCACCATAAAAATCGATTTTTATAAATTTAATAAAAGCAAAGGTGCCCAAAATTTATGAAGTTTTGTGTATACAATGCCCTACCGAATATAATAAAAATATTAAATAAAATAAATATACGTAAAAATTAATTTGAGACCTGCGCAAAAAAAGTGTACGATTTATCGTACAAAATTAGGTAAGTCAAATGTACGATATATCGTACATAATTAATTTGGTCGATATATCGTACAAAATCCGCGAAAGTTGCTGCTCAGTGCTGCTTGTTACGTTAAATTCAAACGCAAATTTTTCGACGTTGCGTGGCACGTAGCTGCTTTAGATAGTTATACACAGCGCAAAATGAAGTTTCAGAATTTGAACAAACTCAAAATTTTTAAACTAAGATGTTAATTGAATTACAAATAGCCATAGGTTGCATGCGACGTGGTAGAATGACAACATTTTGGTATCCTACGATTTCAATACAGATTCTTAAGGATACAATGTCACTAAAAAGCTTCATACTGTTACGACAGAATCTACACTAAAAAAAAAAAATTACTCAGATTGTGGAAAAGTGGGAATTTTCATTGTTTTGATGTACAATTTTCTTCAAATCAAGGAATAAAACCATCGTTTTAAAGAAAATTGTACATCAAAACAATGAAAATTTTCTTTAGCGCCGAGTAATTTTTTTTTTCAGTGTACATTTTATTGACAAATTCTATAAAGTTCGTCCGTTAGTCGAATCAGTACAAAACCGTTCAATATTCACTTATGTATTTAAAAAAAAACACTAGAAATAAAATCTTTTTTCTTTCCTATTGAATAAATACATGCATATGCATACACTAAAAAAACTTCTCGCGATTTAAGATATATTTTTTTTTATTATTTTGAACACGCGTTCCAATACATTATTTTTCTTTGTTTTCATTAAATTATCTTAAAAATATTCAAACATATTCGTTGCAATGGTGATTTGTTTGAAAATTCAACTTATCAAATTAAGAAAATCAAATATTCAAAACAAGGACAAGTTGGGAATGGAATGACGCTTAAGAAATTTTTCCTTATTTTGATGTATGAATTCCTTTAAAACAAGTATATGAAACCATGTAAGTAACTTTATTTCATAATCCTTTTAACATGTTTTAAGGAAAATTTGCTCAAAACAAAGAAAGTGTTCAATACAGGGAAGTAATTCCTTTGAACGCTAAATATAACGTTTTTTCTCTCAGTGCATACATATTTTTATATCCTTAACTTAAATTACAATTTAAAAATATGTGTCGCAATGAATTTTGTATTGAGGTTACAGCTTTTAAGTTTAAAATTATATTTTTTTATTTTGTCTTTACTAAATTTTTTTTAATGTATATATGTATTTTTTATATATAATAATTATGTATTTAAGTATGAATTTTATTAAATCTGGATAGAAGTCACAATTTTTAAGCTTAATATTAAAAATATCTTTATTTCGTTGCTTTAAAAAATGTTTGTTTAAAAAAGTCTAAACAAATTATAAAAGCAAAATTTGCAAGATTTTGGCTCATTTCACGAACTTTGTACGATATATCGTACAAATTTCAAAGGGCTGTAAAACCTAAACTAATTAATTTTTTTTTAATTTTCTTACAAATTATGCTTATTTAGGACTAAATGAATGAAATATGTGCCAATCGATTTTTTTCCTCCACGGGTAAAGAAATTGAAAACAAAGGGTTAATATTTTTCGATATTGCTTGATTAAGTGCCAAAATAAGCACGAAATGCATTTTGACCGTAAATATGCATTTTAGGTCCAAATATGCATTTGCATATCGTCGCCCGGATAAATAAGTGTCGTATGTGAATTTTGGGCCGAATTGAGTTAATAATACAGTTATACTAAACTAATCAAGATCTTTCGAATGACGTTATCCGTTTTTTGCTATCTCCTTTAGTTTAAGAGATATTGAGCAGAATTTTTTCGTTTGTGCAAGGTCGCAAGCGATTTCGTCTAATTTCCAATGTGCATTTAATTGCTGTCAATTATTTAATTTATTTACTTTTATGAGAAATCAAATACAATATTTAACTAATTTTAAAAATCTTTAATTTAGTTCAATTTGGGAACACATTTTGTCGTACGTCATACAAATTTCCTGCAAAAATGTTGCTAAAGGTAACATACGACAAAATTTTACTGAAGAAAATCCTTTATAAATTCCAAAATAATAAACAATATATAACAAAATTAAAATAATTTAAGAATTTTGTGGCCTAGTAGTGTTCTGCCAGACTTTGGAGAAAAACTAATCAGAAGTTTTGGAGAAATACAATTCCAAACTTCAAACCTGTTTTCCCAAAAGTCTTCAAATGCAACATACGACATTAATTTATCCGGGCGACGATATGCAATATGCATTTGCATATTTTTAGCTTCCCTAGTGATATCTAAAAAGTTGATTTTTAACGATTATTTTCTGAGTTTTATTTTTTGCTCAGAAAATAAAAGTTTTTTCTTGAGTTTTATTTTTTGATCAAATTGATTATCTGAGCAAAAAAATAAGACTCAAAAAATAACTTTTATTTTCTGATCGAAAAATAAAACTCAAAAAATAACTTTTATTTTCTGAGGGAAAAATAAAACTCAAAAAATAACTTTAATTTTCTGATCGAAAAATAAAACTCAAGAAAAAACTTTTATTTGCTGATGGAAAAATAAAACTCAGAAAATAACGATTAAAAATCAATTTTTTTATAAAAATCGAAAAAATAAAAGTTAATGCACCTAGAGGTAGTCTGCGTTACGGTGATTACATCTGTGTACTTCTTTTGCGTTTAGCGTTTCTCCTTCAGTATGAGTTTTTTAGTCAAAATTTATAAATAACGATTATTTGCAATCCCTGATAAAAAGTTCTCTCTTACTTTAAATAATAAATAAAAGTAAAATATATATAATAAATAAAAAGTAAAAGAGAAAATAAATAAAAAGTAAAAGAGAAAATAAATAAAAAGTAAAAGAGAAAAAAAATTAAAAAAAAAAATTAAGGTGTTTTTTATTTATCATAATTTTTTTTTCTTTCTTTTAAAAAAAGCAAGCGCTGACATGATTTGCCTTTTGCTACCGGAAGTTAGCGCTGCGGCGCGCCAGTGCATGTGCACTCAAGCGCGCATAAACGAATGCATGTTAAATGTGTTCACACTTTTGGGGGGGAAATAAGCGTTTTAGATATTTATGTGAATTGGTGCAGAATATGATCATCTTTCTTTGCGCTGTTAAGCTTTTAAGGTGCATTCATATATAGTAAATATATGTATGTATATGTATCTACACATAGGCATTTAGGCCAGCGTAAATGGTTTGCATTATTTTCGTGCAAGTTAAGTTATAAACCTTAGCTTCTATCTAATAGTAAATGCAATCCAAATGAGGTTGGCATGACTTTAAGGTTTTCGTAGAAAAAGCTTATGGGAGAAAATCTTGAGCCTGATTTTATGAAATCTTCGTTTTTTTAGCACAAACATTGTTTGAAAATGGAGAGAAGAGAGAAAGAGAAATTTTCTATCCGAATACGTCTCGTATCAGGTTAAGCTAATTCTATATTCAGACATGGTGCAGTGAAATAATGCCCGTGGAAACAACGCCCGCGGGCGCTATTTCCTTTTTGAAAAAGAAGTAGCGCCCGCGAATAAAATGCATTTAAACCCGTGGGTTTTATTTCCATTCAGAAAGGGAAAGAACGCCCGCGGCGTTGTGGGCTTTTTAATTCCAATTTTTTGATTCTTTCAATTTTTTTTTTAATTTTTCTTCAAATACTCAATCAAAATAAACAAAGCTTCATTAAATTTCTGTAATCATTTATTAGTAACGCCCGCGGGCGTTATTTCACTGCACCTTCAGACATCACCATTAAGAACCTCTCAGCAACTTTCCGACCTGATTGAACAAAAATTAAATAAATTAGTAATGTATTAGAATTAAATGCGCCGCTAATTGGGTAACGTAACTCTGGTGGCCGCTGCGGTGCAGTGGGTAGAGTGCTTGCCTGCTATGCCAGAGGTATCGGGTTCAAACCCCAGTCCGAGCAAACACCAAAAAAAAAATTTTTTTTTCTAATTACATAGTAAAAATCCAATTATTGGGTTTTTTAAGAGCAGAGAGAGGTCACCTCTCGGCAGTGGGCGGCATACCCTCCGGGTGTATTTCTGCCATGAAAATGAAATATCATTCAAATATCTACAAACAGTGAAACAATTTCAGCCATTGTGTACAGTAAACTAAACATATTTTTTTGTACTTATGTATGTGAGCACAAATTTCAGAGCTGCAATTCCAAGTTTAATTGGAGGGGTTAGAATCAAAGGATCTAACTAAGTCTGACATTGTTTTGAGACATTTAAGGTTTAAGCTAATTGCTTATTGTAAATTCTGGGTAAATGCATTTGAAATGATTCTTAGCCGGCCCATAGATGGCACTACAATGTCTGAAATTAATTGAATATCTTTTTCACCAAATAGATACTATATTTTACTATAAAATCATGGGCATAACTTATATTTTCTAAAAATCTCACTTAGACCCTTATGACTCTAACCCCTTCAATGGACTCAGCTAATGGCATACACATAGTATAAGGTCCCTCTCAACTCAACTAACACATTGAATGTTTAGTGCTGCCATTAATCCAATTAATGCATACGATAGGATACTATATGTCTCATATTTTCTGGAGACAATTTCCAAAATAAGAACACATTAAGATTCATAAGCAGTTGCAGGCTACAACTTGTGTTTTTCTTTTTCTAAATCTCTTCTTTGCTCTGCAAGTTCAATTCACAATTGGCTACAGTTCTGAGATTTACAGTGAATTGCATAGCACGTGTTTTAAAAAATAGAAGGCAAACATTTCTACACCAGCAGCTGTTTTCTAACAACAATCTCTCTGTCTGTCTATATGTATGTATGTGTGTGCATAACTTCAAATTCAATATGCTTTCCAAATGAATGCTTTCAATTGTCCGGTCGTGTGTGGTAGATTTCATTATGTTGCACATTCTGCACAAAAATGTGCTCATGCACAGCTAGATTTGTAGGTAATCGCAATCGAAAATGTACATATATGTATATGCATGTTTACACACATTCAACATTCAACATTCAACACTTGACCATAGCACCGCAACCATGTTACATACATACATTTTAAAGTGTGCTCATCCGTTCGCCCAATCGCTTGTTCACCACTTCGCTTTGCTTCATTCGAAATACCGCAAAAGTACAATTTTTATACACGGAAATTGAAAAGGTGGTCAAGTGAGTATAATTTGGTTATCTACATTTGGTTACATTACCAATTCAATCAGCTGCATGCAATTGTGGTTTACATACATCATAATCAATGCACGAATGTGGCTAAAACTAAAATCGCCGCTCGGTCATTAGAATGTCTGTGGATATGTATGTAGGTACATAGTTATGAATAACAGTTTTTTCTATCGCTGTGTGCTAAGTTAGCTGCAGGCTTTATTGGGGCACTACATATTGCATTGAATAGCACGGAATTGGCGAAATATTTTTTTTTTTTTGTTTTTTTTTTTTTTTTTCAAATTGCTCAACACCTTGTGCTCGCACTTCAAATTGAAATGCACTTTTTTCTGCAACTTTTGCCATTGGTTATATGTAGTTCTCTTGCCAGAGAATTGAAATGTTTTTCCAGCGTGAATTTGTTTTATTTTTCAAAGTTTAGGCAGAAATTGTTGCAGTAAAAGGAAGGTTGGCATTCAATTGTTTAGCCTTGTGTGTTTCGTTTAGAGTTCCTAAATGAAAATATTCATGCAATCATTTGAGAAATTCATTAGATGTTGTAAAGTAAATATTGTAACGTTGTAAAGTGGCATGAGTTTACAACAGCTGTATCAGCAGCGTTGATTTTCCCCACACCAACAATAATAACTCCCATACTCACTCAGGACCATTAAGCCATAATTAGTGCTATTCCTGATCGGCAAACACTTAAACGACTAACCTCGCAATCTTTACCAACTAAATCAATGTCTCAAAATTGGTTTGCATTTAATATTTTTACGTTTATGAAACTTTGCTTATACTTTTAGCAATATATTAATATTATCTACACAGTAAAAAATGATATTTTATTTCTAATTTGGTATTTAATTATTTTGAAACTATGAGAAGATTTACAATTTTATTTATTCCAAAATAGTTTCAAAATAAAGCCTTCAAAGGTATTAAAATTCTCTCTAAGGAAGTTTAATTATTTATGGTTTATGCCTGAATCGCAATGTGGCGTTAGGTAGGTCGCGCGTTATCGATATTAAATGTTGGATTGTAAACATTTTCAAAGCCACTAAAATATTTTGTTGAATCTTTTCATCGAAAAAAAAACAATTTTTATTTACATACAATCAAATAAATTTTGGTATAAATTTTAAACTTTTTTGGTCGATATATAGGACACGACAGAAAAATTATTAAAATTTAAACTTTGAAAAGGGTTTAGATTTTGTTCCAAATTAAAATTTATTATTAAAATTTTAACTTTGAAAAGGGTTTAGATTTTGTTCCAAATTAAAATTTATTTTAAGACTTTCAAAAGTTTAAAATTTAAAACTTTTTTGGTTTAAATTAAAAAAAATGTCTGCTCCCAAATCTTCTTCATGCTTTTCCCTATTGTATCTTCTTTCCTATCCTTTTTTCTCCTTTTCTCCAATAATGCTCTACCCCCAACATCCCCTTAATCCTTTTCCATATTGTGTCTTTTTCCTATCCTCTTCTCCTTTACTTCCTTCTTCATTTTATCTGTTTCCATAAATATTTTGTGTTTGTTTGTTTCTCCATTCATTCATTCATTCAAATTATCTAATAACTATAAATGAGCTTTTTATATTGTTCATTTCTCGAAAAAGCAAGTTGGAATTTCAAATCAAAAATTAAAATTTTTTTGTTGAAACCAAATTTTACGACCAATGAAAGTTTAAAATTTAAACCTTAAAAGTTTAAATGAGAAAAAGTGTAAGATTTAAACCAAAAAAGTATGAAATTTATTCCAAAAATACTTTCAAATATTTGAACTTTCGTAAGTTTGAATTTTAAACCAAAAAGGAATAAGAAACTTTTAAACTTTCGAAGGTTCGAAATTTAACCCAAAAAAATTTTAAAAGTCTTTCAAACCAAATCAAAGTTTAAAAAAATATTCCAATATTTATAAGAGTGTAATGTCAAACGCCCGACTTAGTAGAGAAATGTTCAACTCAGGTGTTATACAGGGTTGCAATGAACATACGATATTACAAAAATTTTACGATCAAACGCTTGAGGTCACAATGCAATTTGCTCCATATATTTCCATACATATCTACTCACTTGTCAGAAGCGCGACCGACCGATCGTCCAATTGCGATTCGGGCATTAAAAACAAATCCGGAAAATTATAAAAAACTTTCTCTTTCTCAGTTTTATTACCATCAAAGCATTTTTGGTTTGAAATCAAAACCAAAAAAATATTAAGAAAAAAAAATATCAGAAAAAAGTCAAAATAAATAAACAAAATGTTTCTAAAAGTGCAATGCGAAGGAGTAATTAAATCTACTAAAATAAATGGCCCGAATCGAATTTTCCACGCCTGATGAAATAACTGTATCAAGTAAGTAAGTGCAGGAAATTAATAAAATAGCATGAGGGTAAATTTTGCTTTATTTTAACAGACATAATGCAGTTGAAGGTAGCACTGCAAGCACGGCGACGGTGCTGAAATTTCCCTGGACATCTCCAAAATATTGGTGTAAAAGTTGACAATATGTATACACATATATCGAGTCCTAACTGCCATAAAAGTGTATCCAAAAAAAAATAATCGATTTCAGCTTTTTTATGGAAATCAACAATTTATTATAATATGCATCAACTTCCAAAAATTTCATAGCTGTGAAATATGCAGTTTTGAAGTAAGAGAATAAATATGTATGTAAGTTTGAAGGCTGCATACAAACTGTATGCAAAACAAATTAAAAAAAAAACCGAGTGCTGTAAAATTTTCTTTTTGTTGGATACGCTTTTATGGGGATTTGGAATCGATATATATATAAGGTACTTTAGTGTTTGCTGCTCATAAAACTTAGGGGCAAATGTTTGTTTTTGATTTTTATGTGCATACATACATAAATAAACAATGTTAACGTTATTCAATTTCTTATTAATCTTTGGGATAAAGGGTTATTTGCGGTATATCCACTGGAAATTTTATGGGGGTTTATTTTTAAATTCAAAAAAGTATACAATTTATTAGGATTTTCGGATTGATCTATACCATTTCAACTATTTTTAATACCAAATATATTCTAAAAATAATTAAAATTTGGTTATGATTTAATTCCAAAAATGTATTAATTTGACAACAAGAATAATTTCCCTCTCAGATTCTCTTTTTTTAATCAGAATGGTTTTAATTTTATACTTTTTGGCAAAATGGTATTAAAATTAAACTAAAATTTTTACTGTGTATCTACATCTAAGATAAATATATATATACAATTTTATAAACTTCTTTAATTGCATCACTAATGAACAGGAAACTTTTTCTGTTCCACCAAAAATTATCGTTAAAGTTTTATAGCGCAGCTTCCTTTGCGATTAAAAAGTTTTATGGCAAGAATAAAACGAAAAAAGTGAACTATCTACGTTCTCTTTTTAATTCGCTTTTATTTTTCATTTGAGTTACAGCTCTAACTCGCTCTAGCGTTTTCGCTTATCTTTTTTGCAGCAAATTAACTTAGCAGATTGACTTGACGGTGTAAATTAGCTATATAAGTATATATGTATGTATGTATGTATGTATATATATATGTAAGTATTTATAACCGCATTTAAATCATGCAAGTGTTTTATTTTCAAATTTTTTGCACATTTAATTGCCTTTTCAACCGCCTCATTTCTTATTCCGCGCTGTTTATTGTCTGCGCTGCCTTTTTGTTTTTGTTTTTGGTTTTATTCTCGCCGAATTGACGCCGTGCCAGCGCAATTTTGCAGTGTTGTTCGTATTGCAGTTGTTACTATATCAATGCCACTTTTGTTCGAGCTAATGGCATAATTTGCATTCATGATGTCGCTTTAATTGCTGTAATTAGGCGCTGCGTTACGTTTTTATGGCCAATCCATTCGTTCGTTCGTTGGTTCATTCGTTTGTTCGCTCATTTTAGCCAAATTCATTTTTTGTTGCTCTGTGCACTTCTGTCCTGCCACTTACGTGCTTTTGCCATATTATCTGAGTGCAAGCTCTACATACATACATACACATACAAAGCTAAGTGGCTGGCTGAATGGTTGTCTGGCTGTTGGTTGTCTGCGTGGGCGTTGCTTATGATGTGGAAAATGCGGTGATAAAGTTAATTGGCGTACATGGCGTATGAGTAATATTTTTTATACTCAGCTGTACTAGTACACAGAGTATTATAGTTTTAATCACATAACGGTGGATTGTAACAGAATGAAATAATCGAGATAGATATAGACTTATATATATCAAAATGATCAGGGTGAAAAGAGAAATCGATTGAGCCATGTCCGTCCGTCCGTCCGTCCGTCCGTCCGTCCGTCCGTCCGTCCGTCCGTCCGTCCGTCTGTCCGTCCGTCCGTCCGTCCGTCCGTCTGTAAACACTCTAACTCGCGCAAAAATTGAGATATTTTGATGAAATTTGGAACGCAAGTTGGTATCGAGACTGGGACGGTTGGTATTGAAAATGGGCGAAATCGGACCATGACCACGCCCACTTTTCCTATATAGAAAAAATCGGAAATTTGGTATCTCAGCCACTAATATAGCTAGAGTTTTAAAATTTTACCCACGTATTGAGCTCGGGCCCTTATGAAGAAATTTGATGAAGTTTTGGAAAATGGGCGGTGCCACGCCCACTTATTAAGGGTCAAACATTGAAAGTTTTATATGTCATAACTCAGAAACCGTTGAAGATATATCGATGAAATTTGGTACGCGTAATTTGCTTACATAGACAAATGTTTTGACGAAAAATTATCAAAATCGGTTTACGGCCACGCCCACTTTTATATATGTGTATTATAAAGTGACCTAATAAAACCATTTTAAGCGATATCTCTGTCAAATATAAAGATCTATCATTGAAATTTTGTCGCATGAGTCCAACTATGGACATAAAACAAAAAACACAAAAATTTTGGAATATGGGCGGTGCCACGCCCACTTATTAAGGGGCAGACATTGAAAGTTTTATGAGTCATAACTCAGAAACCGTTGAAGATATATCGATGAAATTCGGTACGCGTAATATAATTACTTAGTCAAATGTTTTGGCGAAAAATTATCAAAATCGGTTGACGGCCACGCCCACTTTTATATATAGGAAATATAAGGGGGCCTAATAAAAACATTTTAAGCGATATCTCTGTCAAATATAAAGATCAATCACTGAGATTTTGTGGCAGGAGTCCAACTATGGACATAAAACAAAAACTACAAAAATTTTGGAAAATGGGCGGTGCCACGCCCACTTATTAAGGAGCGAATATTGAAAGTTTAATAAGCCATAACTCAGAAACCGTTAAAGATATATCGATGAAATCTGGTACGCGTGATATATTTACTTAGCCAAATGTGTGGACGAAAAATTACCAAAATCGGTTGACGACCGCGCCCACTTTTATATATGTGTATTATAAAGTGACCTAATAAAACCATTTTAAGCGATATCTATGTGAAATATGAAGATAATTCATTGAAATTTTGTGACATGAGTTTTACAATAGACCGGAAACAAAAAATAAAAAAGTTTGGAAAATGGGCGTGGCACCGCCTCTTTTTAGACAAAGGGATATATGAGATTTCTTAGCCTTTAACTCGACAAATAATTGAGATATTATGACGAAACTTGGTTTATACACTTTTATAACATGTGTTAATAGACACGCAAAAATGTATTGAAATCGGTTTATGACCACGCCTACTTTTTAACAAAGATATTTCTGGAACACCCTTTTGGAATTTGTAACGTGAAGTCTTTGTAACTAAAAGTCATAGAGGGATGAAATTTTGCACTAACAATAATATTTGTATGCTTATTTGGATGATTGATATAAATTTTGAAAATGGGCGTGGCTGCGCCCTGTTTATGCAGCACTCGTTTCATATAAAATACACCCTATATCGAACAAACGCAAACAAACAATGAAAGCATACAGCTGAGTATCTAATGTTCGATTGCACTCGAACTTAGGCTTCCTTACTTGTTAATATTTGAATTTACGCGATTTAAAATGCATTAAAAGCTTCTGCCAAAACATACACACACATTTGTGTAAGTAAATTTTTATTATTAATACTATACAATTTATGTATGTTCGTATACTCAAAATCGCATTTAATATTTATGATGTTTAAATTTATGTCACAGCCGTGTTAATTATATTTATCAAATATTATTTTTCGTGTGTAGCGAATCTGGCATCTGGCAATTTAATTAATTAAATCAATAGATACCTATTTATTAATACATTTTTAATGAGCTTTGGCCAACAGCTGTCAAATTTGTGTGTGACAGTCCATAAAAAAAATTTTATTTGTGCTAGTAAAATATTTAATTTGCTATAATTAGGGAAGTGGACAATTGGCAGAAATTTCGACAACATCATATAATTAATTATATAACACTGCATTACACCATGAAAAACAGACATTATGGTAACTTTTTTTTGGCAGACGATGTATTTTTAGTTGTACTATCTTACTGCATTAAAATCTCAATTTTGAAAAAAATTGGACTTAGCACATTTGCTGACGAAGCCAACGATATATTATTTCTAATCTATTTTTTGCAAATATCCCTTTTTCTGCTCACATAATTTACCAAAATTAAAAAGTAAAGCATCTTTTTAAAGGTATAAATTAGCTTTGCATGTTAAACGGTGTTTTATTGCGCGTGGAACTTTTTTTTTTAATAGTATTTTGCAAAAATAAAATGTTTTAAACTAAAAGATTTGCGCCTCAAACTATGCCTTCAGAATTATTTTATTCTAACAAGAGTGCAGAGTTAAATACAAATTTCAAATGTAGATGTCGCTCCAGTTGAACAGTCGTGTATATTTTAAAAGACTTTTATAAGCTTCAGCTGTATGTTTGTATGTAAACATCACATTATTTTAGGCGAACACGTGTGTATTCATACTTACGCTGAATGGGGGTTTTCGGCATCGGATGTGCTTATTTATACACAGCTGTACGTAGTACAATATATGTATATTTATTTCTACTTTTGATCAAATAACGGTTGTACGTAAGACCATAAAATAATTGAGATAGATATGGACTTACATAAATCAAAACGATCTGGATGAAAAAAAATTGATTGAACGGCCGGTCGTATATAATCTAACTGGCGCAAAAATAGAAAGATTTTAATGAAATTTGGTACACAGATTCTAATAGGAACAGAGAAGGCTGGGGTTGAAAATAAGGCATATGTATGTATTTCGAAAAACACGTAAAACATGATAATTAAGTCACTAATAAAGCCCGAGTGATGGAATTTCATCCATGCAATGCCGTTTTGAGGAAATATGCTGAAATTTAAAAAAAAGGGCCAAGAGGAGCCAATTTTCAAAGATTTATAAGTCAAAACTAAGGAACTGTTGCAGATAAATCGATTAAGCTTCGGCCACTGATTTGCTTGCCAAGGCAAACATGTGGAAAAAAAATTACCCTAGTCGGCAGGGACCACATATATGTACATAAAAATATAAAAACAGTTTATGCGATATAGGTAATTCATTGAAAGTTCCATAAGTTCCACTGTAGACATAAAATCAAATATATAAGTTTTTTAAAATGGGCGTGACAGCACAAACCATACCGACTGGCGCATGTTTTGTTATTTTTTGCGCAATATGCGCACGGGTAAAATATTAATTATATAGTAGATATTTGCGATTAACGCCGTGATCATATTAATTTTAGTAAAGCTTAAGGAATTTACCTAGTTTATGTGCTTGTTTAGTCTTCACTTTTATTAATTTGTGCTTCCTACATATAATATAATAATAATACAATGGCGCTATTATAACTCTGACGAGTTTTATGGCTGAGCTTCGCTCCCAATTCCAGGAGTACCCCTTTTTTTCTCTTAATTGGGTGGACAGTTTTATGCCGGCTCCGAACAGCGAATGCACTTTTTATGTGAGAAGCTTTTTCATGGCATAAATACACTCGGAGGGTATGCCGCCCACTGCCGAGAGGTGACTGCTGCTCTTAAAAAAACCCAATAATTGGATTTTCACTAATTAAAAATTTTTTTCTTTTTGGTGTTTGCTCGGGCTGCGGTTTGAACCCAAAACCTCTGTATTTTATGAATTAAGATTTAATTAATTGCATGCTTACGAAAATTGCTAATATATCTAGCAAGACATGTTGCCATGTTTATCTAATTGAAACGTCATTAAAATTGCCATGACCAAACTGTCCATTGCTGTTGAATCGTTATGAAACAGGTATAATACTGAGCACTAGAAAAATTTATCTTATTTCATTATTCTGCACCATGATACAAGAAAGAAGGTAGTGTAAACGTCAAATTTTTGTCGCCATATTAACCACCTGACAATTATATGGATTATGACATTTCGTGCTGCCATACTCAGTGCTAAAAATCCTCCATTTATGTTATTTTTTATTTCCATGGTAACCATGGTATCGATTGCAACAAAACGAAAATTTTTAATTTGAATATTGATATATATATATATAAATACCTACGTATATTTACGTATTAAATTCTTCATAATATCAGATCACAAATAATTATATAAAAAATAAGATTTATTCTTAAAATAAGTTGCGGCAAGTTTGTGGAATATAGTACATACTACAATCCCACTACACATGCAGTGAATTTCATTGAAAAATTTCAGTGGTTTAGAAATTATGAATATTGGCGAGACTTATGTACTTGTAACCGAAAAAAAAGTGCGTTTGATGGCATGGTTATATGTAGAGCTCTCGATTTTTTTTGAACATTTTCGAGTAGCCCGAACAATTGTTGTTCAAATGCTCGAACAGTTATTTGTTTGTTCATTACCCGTATGTTTGTACGGGCATTTGAACAACAAACGGGCTTCAAACAAAAACGATCAGATCGAATTGCTCGATACCCGGGTATCTAGGGCTCTAGTTATATGCAAAATTTATTAGTAAATAAAATATTTAATTTAGATGAAAAGTTAGTAAAAAGATTTTTTTTTGCGAAGAATCTATTTCAGAATTAGGTAAATAATAAAATAAAGGAAAATAAAATTAGTAACGTAAGTAAAATCTAAGGAAAACTGCAACATAAAAATTTAAATTAAATTTACATTCTTATATAACTGCTAAACAATTTTCTTAATAAATATATTTTTTAAATGTGGAAAAATTCTTGTATAAAAGATTGAAACCAAATATGTATTTATATATATCGTCGATCCGGAAGAAGAAAGACGCATGCCAGTAATTTGTCGAAAAAAAGGCGCATTAAAAATATGTCGGGGAAGAAAGACGCTTTACAAAACATGTCGACGAAGATAGACACATTAAAGATATTTCGACGAACAGAGATGGATTATAAAATATTTCGACGAAGAAAGACGCATTAGCATTATTAACTGCGAAGAAAGATGCATATGCATTAATATTGACAAAGAAAAATAAAAAATCGAATACATCTTTCTTTCCTAAAAAATATTTAAATGCTTCTTTCTTTATAGTAAAAAAAATAAAGCGTCTTTCTTCGTTATCAAAAAAAAAAAATAAGAGTTTTTCTTTCGAAAAATATTTTTAATGCGTCTTTCTTTGAAAAAAAAAAAAAGTTTGCGTCTTTCTTCCTCAACAAAACACTTTGCGTCTTTTTTCTTCTATAGCGACGATATAAAGAAAATCAAGAACTCTTACCTTATTCATAAAAAATCGAAAAGTTTTCAAATATTGAAATATAATGGACGCTTTGATAATATTTTTCGACTTTAATAACTGCATAAATCTATTTTATTTTTTATGAATAACTTATTTTTTATTTTCTATGGAAAGCTTTTTTTTTTAAATTTTTTAAAATGTTAAAATATACTCATTACATCGGCTGATTGTTGTCTTTTATTTATTTTGTTGATTAGCATATGTGAAAAACACCATTTCATTTAAAATACCCAATATTTTGTTCAAATATACCCTCAGCCAAAAAATTTTGATTGGGCAACGCTATCCTAAATTTTTGACTTAAAATAAGACGCCAAAAATCCATATTATAATCAAAAATGACAATGTCAAAGTGAAATGGAACTACCTTGTTTGTTTGTATCATGATTCTGCACAATAAATTTAGAATTTATATATTTTTCTTTAAATGCTTAGACATTATACGTGATTGCAATAAGCAGTTATTTATCGTTAGCTATCTTAATCCTTTTTAAATAAATGTTTAAGTGAAAGCGACAAATTTATTACAAAGTGAAATTCCATGCAAGTCAAAGTGCATTTTATTGTATTTTATGGTGCTTTTATTTTTATTTATTATCAACACGCCCTCTTATTTTATTTCGCTTGTTTTTTCTTTATTCTGTCCAACTACAAAAACTATCGTGTCTATTTCTTTGATGTTCGAAAAAAAAAGAAAAAAACAAATACATATTAAAAAAATTAAAAAAGAAGGAAAATTTCAAAGCAAATGGAGCAAAACTAAAGACGAGAAAAGTCCAAAAAAAGAGCACTACATATTGTGTTTGTATGAAAAAAAGTCAAAGCTAATTTTACTTGTGTGTTTGTGCTTGAATAAGTTTTAGTTCTGCTGGACGATTTGCTTTTGATGCAATTTTCTAACCAATTTCTTCTTTACAGGTGTGCTTGAGTATACAAAGAGATACGAGTATGCAAAGTAGACTTCAAAGCATTGAAAGGCGAAATTAACCGAGCTTGTTTTAATTAAGTAGGAAGTAAAATAAAATTTACCAAAAGTGATGGGTCCGATTGTGTTAAATGCTATCAATTAATAATTAACTCAACCCTGAATGAATATGATTTTACTCTGAAATGAATAGATTGTAATTTGTTTATGATTTATATTCATCAAATATCCAGGCAAAGCACTTGATTAACATATTAATAGTCTAATGCGCGATTGCTAAATTTTCACTGGAATTTTATAACACAAACAACATTAAAATTTTATGCTCTCGTAATATTTTTTATTTTTGCGATTGTTTTATCTTAAACATTTATTATGACACTTTTAACCATTTTCTACTTTTTCGCATTTATTACCAGCAACATCATTATCATCTATCATTTATTCTACTAGTATTTTATTACACTTTCCTGTTATCATATTTATTTATTTTATTCTATTTTGTTTTATTTTATTTTACATATTTTATTTTATTTTCTTTATCGTTTGTCAACTTAATGTCACTATTTAAATTTTTATCGTTACTTATAATACTCCTTTTTATTATTCTCAACAACAAAAGTGTGCAAGTGAAAATGTTAAGACTGTGATTGGTATTGCAGTTCATTGTGTTGAATAAAAGTAAGCGTGTAAGCGTCATGAGCTGCTATTAACTTCACTTCCTCTTTGGTTTGTTTTTGTATTTGTCTCCATAAAGTTTAAAATTTCTTCAAATTGTATTTTTGAAATTTTGCTACGCTTTTAGCGTATAATAGAAAATCCTTTTCGCTTTATTCTCAATTTAAAATCAAATTGTTCAAGTTCTCAGCCCCTATATCGGTAATAGCACAGTCAAAGATATCACGTATAAATTTTTGGTTTGATGTTTTAGGGATGTCGCAGATGCGTCAAAGTTCAGAAAATTCTATGGAGATTCAAAAACTAAAATTAATATTTTTTTATATCTCATGCCTCAAAACGACAATCCTGCACTCAAAGCTGTGAAATATAAATTTTGGTCCCGATCGGAGACAGTTAAGGGGTTTCGCGCTGGACTCAATGTTTATATTACAACATATTTATTTTTTTCAGTCTCCATAGACTTTTCTACTTTACTATTAAACTCTAAGGAATTTTGTGATTGTATACGTAATACCATACATAACCTTCAAAAAGTGTACGCCTTTTTTAAGGCTTATTTCACATGATGATAATGCTTATAATTTATTTATGTATAGTAATGACAATCGGTGTGTATACGTACAGCGGCGCTTACTTTCAAGAAGCGTACGTTAATGTTTTGCCAACCTCTGATCATAAAATTTATTTCCATTAACAGAAGATTAAGTTTTAAAATATTAGAACCAGAGCGAATGAGCGCATAACAGCAAGAAGAGCAGCTTATTTGTTCCTAAACAACTACTTATACCTTAAAAATATATGTACAAAAAAATACAGAAATACATACATATAAACATACAACCATTAGTATGCATGTCATGTCTTGCAACGTATTGAAGCGTAAACACAAACCACTTGGCAAGTTAAATTGATGCATTCGAGTGAAATTGCTGATTTGTAGCGTAAATTCCATTCAAGTTACACATCCGTTTGTCTACATACATACTCTGTGTATACATATATGTTTGTTGTTGTTGTTGTATATACTTACTTTTATTTGCCAAATGTAAATTTTGTTTGACTTGCAGTCAAGTGGAATGCAGTTACATTTATTTTATGTGAGCAAACCGACCAACGTTCCCTTTGCCTCTTTGGCAATTTCAAATCAAATCGAAATAAAACGGAAAGCAATGCCAATACGAAAAGACACACAAACACGAAAAAAAAAACAAACTTATATCGAGCTGCTGGAATGCAATTGCCTTTTAAAGCCAACGTATATACATATGTAAGTGAAACGATATTTTATCAGGTTGGAATATTCATATTACTTATACACACTTATAACTGGACAATATTGTACATATGTACCCAGTAAACAGACGCATAAGCCGAAAGCATAAGCCGTTGAAAAATCAGGTCTAAAAAAGGAGTACGCTGGCAGCGCTGTTTCTGTTATGCACTCACTCTCCCTGCTCCTAACTTCCTAATACTTATATAGGCCTTATTTCGCATGGTTGATAAGCCTTTGGAATCAGGTATGCTCTCATAGAGCGAGAGGATACTCCATATGGCCTGATGACATGAAACAGGAAAATCAGCTTAATTTTAATCCTTACGCCATACAAATTTGCTACCCTTCTAATTTTCAGGCCTTGTTTCGTAAGCCTTTAAATCTGCTGTTTTAATTCTTAAATAATGCTTATATTGTTTGGTGGGTATTTACTTATGAATAAGTGGCCAATTGGGTTATAGAATCACGGGCCTTACCAGGAGTGAGCGAGCAAGACAGTCAGACAGGCAGCTAGGCAGACAGAGGTACAGATAGATCATTGGTTAATCTTCCATTGTAGTGGAAGCAATCGCACCCAGGGACCGAAAATAACGGTTATTTTTTTTTTTGGTGGTGAAAACGTTACGCAAAAATAACCTTTATCTTCTTTTGGGAATTTTTAACCATTATCATGAGAAAAATTTTTTTTTGTTCATTAATAACCATTATAACAACCAAAAAACTGTTCTGAGCTTGAATAACCGTTATGGCAACCAAAAAACTCTTTTGGGCCTGAATAACCGTTATTTTTATAGCTGACCAAAAAAAGAATAAAAATCTGAATAACGGTTATTCAGGCCCAAATCAGTTTTTTGGTTGCCCTAACGGTTATTCAAGCCCAAAACACTTTTTTGGTTGCCATAACGGTTATTCAAGCCCAAAACAGTTTTTTGGTTGTTATAATGGTTATTAAGGACCAAAAAAATTTTTTTCTCATGATAATGGTTAAATATGACTTTTGCCCCATTTCTCTCATAACCGTTACGTCCCTGATCGCACCGATTATGAGCTCTGTAACTATTTACGAGTAGATGGCCACTTGATTATTGCGATTATAAGTTAATCCCGGTTATGAATATGAAAGTGTGTAGTGAGTGCAAGCGAACAAAAAACTAAAGGAAATGTGAACAAAACGAAAACAACTCTCATGCTAAATTGACCTGAATTTTATGAGAAGCAATATGTCAACTAACATATTGTCATTCGTACGTGCATATGTATGTTTGTTAACTGAAAATTGATATCAATGCACGTTTTTGTGGCAATATGTTATCAGCGAAGAATAGCAGATGAATTTAAAGAGAAACAAATACACATTAAACACTGAAAAAGAAATTCTCAAACGTTGGAGAAAACATTGTTTATCAATTTGAGAATAAGCATATATACATATCATTTAAAAACAAACATGTTTTCAAGTGCTTTTCAAACACTGTTTATCAATTTGAGAACAATTTGAGAAGCATTGCAGAAAAAATTTATCTTCGAAATGGGTTTGAGAAAATAGAATTTCTCAATTTGTGAATCAGCCCAAAATTCCATAATAAAAATATGTATGCCTTTTAGTTTGAGAACGCTATCAAGGGAAATTTGAGACGCATTTGAAATAAACGCTTGAAGTTTGAGAAAAGGGTTTATTCTCAAATGCATCTCAAATTGAGAATAAGGAAAAATGTTTATTGGCTATCTACATATTTTTAATTTTGTATATATGTACTCTGATATTGATATATAAAAATATTTTGAAATAAGTAAATGGCTTAGTGGATAAGCCGATACATTTGCCATTCGGACCCGGCACAAAAATATAGGTCGACTCAATTTGGAGGAAAAAAAATTAAAGCACAAGCCTGGAATTGGGAAATAACCGCGGCCTATAACTTGTTAGAGTCATATATAATGAAGTAATAACAAGTACTAACAATCACATGTTACTTGGCGAGGGACCTCCAATACATCCAGCACAAATGACATGCTTCTCGTAAGACATTTCATTCAATAGCTAAGACTTTTATAATTACTTGTGCACATGCACTCTCCGGCTTTCTTTGTATACATACATATGTAAACTTTGGAATAAGGAATTCAATGCATTTTCTAATAACGCAAAAGTTGTGTGGTTGCACAGTATATATGTATGTATGTATGAATCTCAGTATTTGTGCATGTACCCTGCAAAAAAATGTGCTATTAATACCGAAAGATATTTGTCCCGGATTGATCTCTTTCGAGAAAAATGGGTCCAAAATTAGTCCCCGATTGTTCGCGTACGGGTATAAATGTAGACTAATTGTAGACCAATTGTTCCCTGACGGGTATAAATGTAGACTAATTGTAGACCAATTGTTCCCTAACGGGTATAAATGTAGATTAGTCGCGTTCACCCCGAACGGGTATAAATGTAGATTCCTTAAATGTAGAAATTTTACAAAAATATTCAATGTATTTAAAAAATTGTAGAACAACCGGTAAAACGAATTGAACACCCTTTCTTTTAATAACAATGATGAATAATAATTTTAACAAAATGTTGCCTAAAATATTCTATGAAAAAATCCTTTACATTACGCTCATATAATCCATACTCAAAACTTACAATTTTTTTTATTTATTTATTGAGATTTTTTTTCAAAAGTAAAACATTATATAATCTTTATTTAAATATGCATGAACATTTACAATTTTTTAAAGATTGTTATTAAAAATTGCTTTAGCGAACAACTTAGAAAAATCTACATTTGTACCCGTTCGGGATGAAAGCGATTAATCTACATTGGTACCCGTTCGGGTATACAAGTTGAACAATTAGTCTCTTCATAGGACATGCTCGAACAAATGCGATCAATTCACTCCATATAAAGGGATGTAAAATTGTATTAGTCGCATGCTCCCTTGCGATTGATCCCGGACACGTCCCGGATCAATCGCATTTTTTGCAGGGTATGTATAGAATATGAATATATTTTAACCACGATAAGTATGCTGTTAAACCACAATTTTGGCAAGTCACATATTATGTATGTACGTATGTGTGCATGCATGCCCTGTAGTGAAAATCTCTAGTTCCGAACTATGTCGCTTCTAGTGCATTTTTCGCCACTACTAGTGCGAGCTAAAACTCTTTTGCATGTTATCAAATGGCGATTTTAACACGGCGATGTCCTAGGCGGTGTCAATTGTCACCCTCTGCACTACGTTTGCGGTAGTTCCGAACTAGTACTAAATACTCTCAAGTCGAAAATAATCCAAAGGAAATAATCGAAGTTGAGAATTTCCTCCTTTTCATCCGAGTCCGAATTCGGTTACCTACGGTTTAGTGATTACACCCAAAAAACCGCAATAAATGTTCCCTCCAGTTTCCGAATAGACGATTTTATCGTCATTTTGACGATTTGTCTAAGCAATGACGATTTGACGATTTTTCCTAATAAATGACGATTTTTTTCGTTTATTATATATATTTTTTTAAGCAATAATTGTAATCGAAAAACGGTTATAATCGGTTACTTCCCCACAGTTATTCGCAATTAATAATCGAACGCTTATGATTAACCTAAAAAGCGATTAATCGGTTATTTCATTTTTTTGCCATCCGTAGTACTACATTCTACAGTTTTCACTAGTTCGTTTATTGGCACAATTTCGATAGTTCTGAACTAGCTACAAGTACCTAAAGCTTCTACAGTTTTACATCTGCCGCTTAAGTGAAGCATTTGAAACACTTCATGCAAGTGGCGCGGTGGCACACTGGCTAACGCCGGTGACAATCAATCTGGCGAGCGCGGGTTCAAATCCTGTCGGTGTCAAGGCGGATAATTTTTTTTTTTTTTAACTAATATTTTTTTATTTAATAAAAATTTATAAAAATATTTAAAAAGTAATAAAATAAAAAAAAATAAAAATAAGTCTGAGGGATCGAAAAAGCATAATTAGAGGAACATTTCGTTTCATACAAGTTAAGATGCAAATAGAAAACTCGTTATATAAAACGCCTCACCAAACATCTCAGAATTGCAGAAATATGCAAAGCCGACGGCAATTGAACGAATGAAAAATTTTCATAGAAATATTGTCACTTCGAAATTGCATACAAATCAAAGTGTGTCTTTTTATAATGGTGACTCAATTCACTCCTTCTGAACTGATGAAAGTCTAATTGCAATTGAACCAGTTCCCTTTTGAAACCTTTTCGCTATTTCGGAACTAAAAATTTTGCTCACTAGTTATTCAGTTCCCTGCAGGGTATCTTCTAAATGCAACCACATAAGTATCTACATATGTATGTATATACATTCATACATAGACATTAATTGCGCTTGCTGCACTTACTGATAAGGAGCTTTAAGTTTGGTTAACTGTGCTGTGCTGAACTTTTGGTACAATTTACAATTTTGTTATCACATACATATGTGACGTTAAAAACAGTTATATTTATATATATCTCTATGTAGCAAGTGCACTTGTGATGGCATTATCTCGTACATAGTTAGAGCATACTTAGCTGAGAACAAATAATAATTGAAGTGGCAAACAATATATCATATATTGCTGTGTGAAGGATATGTGAGCGGTAGAAGGCGGAATCCATTTAAATTGTGTAAAACAATGTTTTATTTTATATTGGAAAAAACCTAAATTTGCTTACCACATAACGCGATTAAACTGTTTGATGCCCTACAGTATAAGGTTATTTCAAAAGTAATTTACATTTTTTTGTATTCCAAAATGTAACATACAAGCACTTACATAGATAAAATAACTCTATGTATGAGGGTTTATATCAGGCACCGTGGCCCTAATGGGCAAATAAGAAGCATCACATACATTTTAACTAATGTAGCGCTCACCAACACAAACTCTCCCACAATTTTGGCGTACTCTGTTCTAGAACCTGGAATGAGCTGTTCCCCAAGTTGCGACTTGCTACTGTTCGAAACCAAGAGAGCTGGGATAGCAGGCGATCACTGTACTCACCCAGCTATAGCGACACTTTCTTTCTATTTATTCTTAAAAGAAAGAAATTTTGATCTGAAAATGCGAAATTGTATACATATTTAGGCTTAACTTTATGAGCCTAGCTCTTTCAGCGTGAGTTATAGTCGTTCCGTTCCCAAAAAAATGTTGTAACTCGGTGTTATTAACTAGAAAAGCATTATGCCTCTTATAATATTTATTCCCTTTAAAAAAAAAGTGATTTACTTTGAAAGTTATGCATCATTACGTAATTCAAAGTCTATTTGTTTTATGCGCCATGTATTCAATGCAAAATAAAAGAAAAAACTTTTATTTGTGTTCACTAAAAAAAATACAATTTAAAGTACCCAATCGACTGTTCGAAGGCGCTACTCACTTGACTTCAACCTAAAAATCTATATTAGGCACCGTGTTGAACCAAAAACGCTGCGCTGCGCTGACTGCCCCGCATTGGCGAATTTCGTTCACTCAACCATTTGGCGGCGCGCTTGTTGCACACAAATGTCACCAAAAAACCCCACCTACGCAGTGATTCGCAGCGGCGCGCAGAAAAAGCGCAAATATTCGTCACTTGTGCGCCTTTTTGGTGTTTACAAAATAAAGGGAAATGTTAAAAAACACAAGAGAGTAATGCAAAACAAAAAAGCAAGCCACCAACCACGCGTTGAGTGACGACTGAGTGGGAGAACTGACTGCCCAAGCGCTTTCACGCGGCGTTCGACAGACTTTAATGCACTTTTGTGTGCGCCTACACAAACAAACAAACAACTACTACTTCCCTGTAAAAAAAGTGTGCGACGAGTCTCTAAAAAGATTTGTCCGGGAGCGCTCTCTTTCGGGTACAATTAGTCTACAATTGTTCCCAATTGTACCCGAACGGGTACATATGTATACTAATTGTAGACGAATTGTACCCGAAAGGGTATCAAACGGGTACAATTAGTCTCACAAATGCATGTGTCGCATTCGCTACCTGTTCGGGTCCAAAACGGGTACAATTGTGCGCTTTTGCTACCCGTTCGGGTACAAACTGGGTACAATTAGTCTCTTCATAGGACATGCTCAAACAAAAGAGAACACTTCAACCCATATAAAGAGATACAAATGGGTAGTAATCGCATGCTCCCTTGCGAGTTGTCCCGGATGTATCCCGGAGTGATCGCATTTTTTGCAGGGTTAAAGCATGCTTTTTAACACGCTTTTATTAGCTTCACCTGTATGTATGTATGTATGTATGTATGTATGTATGTATGTAACTTCATCCCATCCTAAAAGTTGCAAACGTTTAACTCAATTATTATTTTTTTGAAACATTCACTTTACTTTTATTGTGTTCTCTCATCTATTATTATGCTTGGTATTATTATTTTATTTTATTTTTCCTCTTTCTTTTGCTGCATATGCACCCACAGCTGTGCGCTTGGCTTATTTAAAAAAAATTTCACGCTCCACATATTCGTTCAACGCTTTTTCCATTGAAAATAAATGCGCTCATGTACTTAAAGTGGAATTTTTGTGTGTGTGTGTGTGTGTTTATTTTGTTAGACACTATTTACTTTCACTCTGCATTTTTTCTACAAGCACATATATGTATGTACGCATGTATGTATGTGTGTTTATATGCTGCAATAATGCACTCGCTGCAAGAAGGATACTTTAGTTCGCGACGCACAATGGGAACGATTCATATAAAAACGGCCATAAATAGTAAAAATGGACCTAGAGTGCTCAAATTTTGAAAATAAGCTTTTTTTATGAATATTAGTACATGGTGTAAAAATGAACTTAATCTGATGACAAATTCTCCCACCCCCCATATAACGGGTGCCGCGAAAACCCATTAAAATGCATTTATTTTCGAAACTAATTGAGTTGGAATGCTGAGGGGCAATTATATATATAGGTATAAGCATATATTTGTAACTATTTCAAAAATATTTATTTAATTATCTACTTATTTAAAATCTGTACTCTTAGGGCTTGGATCCCCACGTAAACTCCCACTTATAAGGTAACGGCACAGGTGGGAGACGAAATAGATAAATGCAAATATCAACAAGTTTATGCGTACCAAAGACTTTATACCATTTATGAATGATAGAAATTAAATTTTATCTGTTTAATTGAATAAGTTACAAATACTAAAATTTATCTTTTACATATGAACAATCCGTTGTATGGGAGCTATATTTTATACTGGATTTCGGCACAAAGTTATAACACTATTTCATGTTCATGGCTGGTATAAAAAGCAGCAAATGATAGTATATCGCTCATTTACTTCTATAATATCATACCTTAGTAAGCTGATTTTACGAAAAAAGCCGTTTAAGTTTTCGATCGCTACACATGTGTACTAGGGATTCCAATCCTTTTTGACACCCCGGAAATCCCGGGATTGCTAGGATTTCATCCCGGGATTTTCGAGATAAAATAAAGAGAATATTCCCCTATTAAATTTTATTTTATATAATTTTTTTGGTCTCAGACCTACATATCGATGTGCTAGTGCACAAACTGGATAAGTAATATTTTGAAAAATGTTCAGGAGAGCAAATTTTTTGTTTAAATAGCAATAACTTGTTAACTGTCACATTTTTTTTTCAGTTATAACGATTACGAATAGTTAATTGAAGTATGTAGAATCCAAATGTGCTAAAATTATATTGATGGTTTCAGTACCTATACTATTTTTTTTAGTGATTAAAATTTTTTGGGCACTTAACCCATTTGGCGCTAACTTTTTTTAATTTCAAATATTTTTGTTAGAGCTCTTCTATGAAAAATTTATTCAATTTATTTCTGTTAGTACATATTTTATTGTTCATTTAAAATACTAACATAGTTATTAAATTCAAATAGCATTATCAACATGTGCCCTATGAAAATGGTGCATTTTTCATGTGATAAATAAAACAAAAGTAATGCAACCCTTTACTTGTGCTAAGAACAGAAAATTTTGCCCCTTAGTCGGGCCAGTTTTACATTTTGTCAATAGAACAAACAGCCCTAAAAAAATGTGTGGAATCTTTGTGGAAGAGAATAAAAAAATTTGACAGTCCGAAGAAAATGCAGAATAAGTTTGACATTTTTGCCAGAATAAAAAAGGCAAAGTAAGGATTAATATTTTTGATTTAATAACACTAGGCTACAAATAATTAAAAAAAAAATACCAAGAAATTCAGGTTTGGGGGAGAATAGATATGGGCCTGCTGAGCTCGGAACTATTGTTTTTATTTTTTTTATTTTTTGTATGGTTAGGTTTTTTTGGTTATCACTTCATTGAAAAATTATTTTCGCGGGAGTCACAAATGCGATAATCACAAGCGGTACCTCGTTCAAGAGACAATTAAAACTGTCGATGTACAACTTATAGTAATTGGATATAACCTCGCTGAGTGACAGCTAGTCGAAATAAAACTTTTGTTAATTACTTGCGATTTTTGAAAAACTTTTGATTTTAAAATTAAGTTTTTTGTAGGAAGTTGTAAAATTCAGGAAAGTTTTTTTTTATTATCCTGCTAATTTGTGATTTCCAAAAACAATTTTTGAGTGAAGTGATAACCAGAAGAACAACAAATTACGGTTATCTCAAAAATCTAACAATACAGCACATTAAAAAAAATAGTTCCGAATTCGTTTAGAATTCCTGTGGTAAAATTCATTTGACAATTTCTATTTCCTGATTTTTGGCCACTTATTTTTCAAAGGTTTTTGTAATTTCCTCCCATGAAAAGTAAACAATAGAAGAAAATGCAAACAATATTAAAAATTTAAATTAGCAAAAACCAGGAAAAATTTCAATTTTATTTGAGAATTTCACATTACGTACTAGAATAAAATACTTGTGCATCCGATTTTTAATTTTTTTCAAATGCTGCATTAATTTTCAGTATTTTTCGGCAAGTAAGTCGTTAAATTCTAAAAATTTTTATTGGAAATTATCAAGGATCACAAGCTTTATTATTAATATCTTAGAAGTACCAACTGTAAATGCAAATGTTTTGTTCACCAAATGTATGTAATTTCCTTTGTTCGTTGCGTTTTTTAAAGTAACTCTTATTATTAAATAATACGCATGATTTTACGTTCCTATTTTATTTTGTTACTACTGCAATAAAAATCAAATTTTTCTTTGCTCTTTAAAGTTGTAGCGTTCCTCGAAATATATATTTACTTTTTTCAACCCCAAAATGTGGGAAAATAACACAGTGCTACAAAATCAGAAAAAAAAAATTTGCAGGGGCTCTCACATGGTTTTTTGGTTTCATCATGGCCCATAAATCACTACCTCATTTGCGGTTTTTCACCATCACTTCGCTTTTAAATTTTTTGAGTACAAATATAATACAACTCTGAAATTATTGAAATTACAACTTCGAGATGCTACAACTTTCTTGTTTCTTGATCGAATTCAATTTTTCTTTTGTTTGAAAGATGCTGCTTTTACCTTTCAAACAAGCAAAATAGTTTGCAAATCGGCCTAAAAATGACCAATTTTTGGTCTTTTATTCCAAAAAAAAATAAAATTTTTCTAAAAATATTGGTTTTCGGCACGTTTTTATTGGATTTTGAAGTTACAAACAATGGGTTTTAAACCTTTATAACAAAATACATAAAATCAGCTTTTTAAAAAGCAAAAGTAAATTAAAATTGATTCAAAATTACGGTAGTAGTGTTTCATAAAGTGAGTAGGCCTTGTTTTTTTGTTTTTTTTTTGTTTTTATACCTTTCATGAGAATGAAATGGTATTATAACTTTGTGCCAAAAAATTTTTGTCGAAAGTACCAGAAGGAAGAGTGGGGGACCCGCCAAAATATATACCGATATGATCAGAATCACGAGCTGAGTCGATTAAGCCATGTCCGTCTGTCCGTCCGTCCGTCTGTGTGAACGCAAACTAGTCCCTCAGTTTTTGAGATATCTGAATGAAATTTGGAACACAGGTAGGTTGTTATATGCAGCTGATCATTTGTCGGAATCGGCCGAATTGAACCACCATAACATATAGAAAACAACCGATTATTCAGATATACATATATGAAAATTTTGGGGTGTAATTTCTGCATAGCTTCCCCATTTAAACAGCTAAGGACATGAAACTTTGAAGTATTTGTACCCATATTGGCCTAAACAAGGTTACCGAAAATTGTCAAGATCGGACCACTATAACATATAGTTTCCCTACAACCGATTGTTCAGATATGGACATTTTGGGGTATAACTTCTCAATTTTAGCAGATAATGACATGAAACTTTGAAGTATTTTTACCGATATCGGCCCAAATAGAGTTTCCGAAAATTATCAAGATCGGACCGTTATAACATATAGCTCCCATACAACCGATTGTTCAGATGTACACATTTTGTCGTATAACTCCTCCATTTAAATAGCTCAGACACCATTTTTTCTAATAAATCCATAAATAACCTACACAATTGAAATTATAAATTATACTAAATTAGGCTATGTACATACATGCATAGGTAAATTTTATTTCCCCACTCATGAAAGGTATGAAGTCTTCGGTACGGCCGAAGGCAGCCGCGCTTTTACTTGTTTGGATTAACTAAGGGAATATTTATAGTATTTTTTTCACCAACTACAAACGATGTACGTGGAGCCCAATCCTTTTGTTTGTAGTGTAGGCTAATTGCTCGGCTGTCCCATTCGCTGAAATAGCATGGATACTTCGTATTTCCACCCTGAATACCACTTAAAATATTGAGTACCTTGAAGTCAGTTACAATTAGCCATACTGTCATATGATTCTTTAATAACGGTAGCGTAGGCCAGTGGGACTGATGGATATATGCCAGTGTTGTGTAAAAGCACAGCCTTCAAACCTTAAAAATTAAATGAAACTAGAATATGTAATTACTTGGAAAAAATTTAAAGTAGGTAAACTGACCAATTCTGACAAGTAACAAAGAGCACACTCAGATCGCTCTATACTCAGTTTTGTGAAAGTTCATACCTACTTTGTATGCAAATATTAATCTATAAAAAAAAAACATTTTTAAAACACAAAAACAAAGGCTTACTCACTTTATGAAACACTACTACCGTAATTTTGAATCAATTTTAATTTACTTTTGCTTTTTGGAAAGCTGATTTTATGTATTTTGTTATAAAGGTTTAAAACCCATTGTTTGTAACTTCAAAATCCAATAAAAACGCGCCGAAAACCAATATTTTTAGAATAAATTTTTTTTTGGAATAAAAGACCAAAACTTTGTCATTTTTAGGTCGATTTGCAAACTATTTTGCTTGTTTGAAAGGTAAAAGTAGCATCTTTCAAATAAAAGAAAAAAAAATTGAATTCGATCAAGAAACAAGAAAATTATAGCATCTCGAATTTGTAATTTCAATAATTTCAGAGTTGTATTATATTTGTACTCAAAAAATTTAAAAACGAAGTGATGGGGAAAAACCGCAAATGAGGTAGTGATTTATGGGCCATGATGAAACCAAAAAACCATGTGAGAGCCCCTGCATTTTTTTGGTGTAGCACAGTGTAATTAATGTCCAAATCCCGGGACAAATCCCGGGATCCCGGGATTATAAAATAAAATCTCGAATATCCCGGGATCGTAAAAATCGGAGAAACTGGAATCCCTAATGTGTACATATGTATGTACATCCATAATGATAGCGCGCATATACACCTCGTCGAAAAATATGAATTAGTGAGAAGAGCGCGCGTGAATGATGAAACTGACTAGGGGGGGTTATAAAGCACACTTGGGGTGAACTTATATTAAAAAATTGAGGAGACCTTTTTTTTTATTTTTTTTTTTATTTGATTTCAAACTTTTGGAATTTTTTTGAATTTTTTTTTTACCCTGCGAAAAAAAAACAATATATAATAGAACCTATATACATAGCTAATTCAAAAATAAGCTGCTGTATTTCATACTGTGAACCATTTTTATACTCAGCTGTACTAGTACACAGAGTATTATAGTTTTAATCACATAACGGTGGATTGTAACAGAATGAAATAGATATAGACTTATATATATCAAAATGATCACGGTGAAAAGAGAAATCGATTGAGCCATGTCCATCCGTCCTTCCGTCCGTCTGTCCGTCCGTCTGTCCGTCCGTCTGTCCGTCCGTCTGTCCGTCTGTAAATACTCTAACTCGCGCAAAAATTGAGATATTTTGATGAAATTTGGAATGCAAGTTGGTATCGAGACTGGGACGGTTGGTATTGAAAATGGGCGAAATCGGACCATGACCACGCGCACTTTTCCTATATAGAAAAAATCGGAAATTTGGTATCTCAGTCCCTAATATAGCTGGAGCGATGAAATTTTACCCACGTGTTGAGCTCAGGCCCCTATGAAGAAATTTGATGAGATTTTCGAAAATGGGCGGTGCCACGCCCACTTATTAAGGGTCAAACATTGAAAGCTTTATATGTCATTACTCAGAAACTATTGAATATATGTCGATGAAATTTGGTACACGTTATTTACTTACTTAGACGAACATTTGGACGGAAAATAGTTAAAATCGGTTGACGGCCACGCCCACTTTTATATATATGTATTATAAAGTGACCTAATAAAAAGATTTTAAGCCATATCTCTGTCAAATATAAAGATCTGTCACTGAAATTTTGTCGCATGAGCCCAACTATGGACATAAAACAAATAACACAAAAATTTTGGAAAATGGGCGGTGCCACGCCCACTTATTAAGGGTCAAACATTGAAAGTTTTATATGTCATAACTCATAAACCGTTGAAGATATATCGATGAAATTTGGTATGCGTGATATACTTACTTAGGCAAATGTTTGGACGAAAAATTGCCAAAATCGGTTGACGACCACGCCCACTTTTATATATGTGTATTATAAAGTGACCTAATAAAAACATTTTAAGCGATATCTTTGTCAAATATAAAGATATATCATTGAAATTTTATGGCTGGAGTCCAACTGCGGATATAAAACGAAAACCACAAAAATTTTGGAAAATGGGCGTGGCACCGCCTCTTTTTAGAAGCAGGAATATACGAGATTTCTGAGTCCATAACTCGACAAATGATTTATATATAATGACGAAACTTGGTGTGTACACTGTTATTACTTTTGGTAATACATGTTCAAAACTTTAGCGAAATCGGTTGACGACCACGGCCACTTTTATATATGGGAACTATAAAGTGGCCTAATAAAAATATTTTAAGCGATATCTTTGTCAAATATAAAGATAATTCATTCAAATTTTGTGGCATGAGTTCCACAATAGACCGGAAACAAAAAATAGAAAAATTTGGAAAATGGGCATGGCACCGCCTCTTTTTAGACAAAGGAATATACGAGATTTCGGAGCCAATAACTCGACAAATAATTGGGATATTATGACGAAACTTGGTTTATACACTTTCATAACTTGTGTTAATAGACACGCAAAAAATTATTGAAATCGGTGTATGACCACGCCTACTTTTTATCAAACATATTTCTGGAAAACCCTTTGGGAATTTGTAACGTGACATCTTTGTAACTAGAAGTCATAAAGTCATATGCTTAGTTGGATGAGTGATAAAAATTTTGAAAATGGGCGCGGCTACGCCCACTTTATGCAGCACTCGCTTTATATAAAATACACCGTGATTCCATCAAACGCAAACAAACAATGAAAGCATACAGCTCAGTATCTAATGTTCGATTCCACTCGAACTTAGGCTTCCTTACTTGTCTATATTACAGATGTAAATTGGATGATAGATCTTCTATACACTTTATTTTTTTAATTTTGAATATGTTATTATAAATGTAATTTAAAAATGCACTTTTAGCCAGTTAGGAAAATAATTAAAACACGCGAAGGCGCGCGTGAAATTAATATCTGTTAATGTGATCTGATAAAGAATATGTTAGTTCATAATACAAAAAAAACCAAGATACCTTTTTTTGGTTTTTTTTAATTTTATTCCTTAAAGTTGACGAAGAAAAAATTTTGTCTATATTTTTTTATCAGTATTTGAAAAATCATATAAAATCAGATTTTAAAGTTAGAAGAAACGAGATTACTTCCTAGAAAAGCAGAGGTCATTTTCTATATTTAGATGTCAAAACCAAATATATACGTCGATAAATGGCTTAGATAGAGCTTTTCGTATCAGGTCATAAAATTCATAATTCATATGACATATTTTTTGTTCAACTTTGAGCACCCGGTATGGCTAAACGAAACGGAACTCAAAAAAGTTTACATTGGCTTTTTTTTTGTCCAATAAGATATCTGTCGATTGCAGTTAAAAAATATTTATTTATCACTACTTTAATTTCGAATTTATTTTTGGCCAAAAAATCCCATTGTGCGACGGTACAATAAGTTCACTTGACGCAAAGTTAATGGCTGGTAGTCTTTATGTTTTTCTTCTTATTTATTTTCTGCTGTTCTTGTATACACGTACTTACATACATACTTACATATACATATTTGTGTTTTTTTTTGTAAATATTCTAAACGCAGACTTTTGAATTTGGCTAGCAACAGCAGCATTTACTTACATATGTACGTGGCTTGCGCTTGCGAATAGTAATGGACCTTGTCACTGGATGCAGCAAATGATAAAGCACAACAGCTACATACATATATTTTAGTGATAGGGAATTGCAAATAACAAATACAAAACAACGCATTGGAGCGCGTAAAAGTAAAATAAAAAACCCATACCCACACACACGTACCAAAGTACTTATAAACACATCGCGCTTGGACTGCTTTACTTTTAATAACACTTTTTTCATTCTGTTTTCTTTTCATTGCTTCTTTGTTTTGTTTTACATCGCGAACATTAACTTATTCATTCATTCATTCATTGCGTTTCGCGAACAACTTACTAACGCTTTTAAGTTTTAAATCTCTCTCCTCGCTTTTCTACCCTTCGCTGCTACACCACATATGGCCTTACTTGTGCTAATCCCTCTTTAGCTACAAATTCAATCCACTCCATCGCTTACTTAACATACATTTACACATTTACCTTGAAATTTATAGCACGAAGAAAAGCGAACAAAACAGAATAGAGCACAAAAGCAACAAAAAAGTAGAAGAGTTAAAAAAAGTAGAAAAAAAGTTAAAGAAGAGCTAACAGAGAGACTTACTCATAGAAAAAAACATTGAAATACATATAAAAATGTGGGTTAAGAAGTGCCGTAATACATTTGGTATGGAAGTACATACAGCCAAAATAAAAAAAAAATGAAATAGAAAACACAGAGAATGAAATAAAAATAATAATAATAAAAAACTCATAGCGACCTAAACCCAAAGAAAACATAGCAACACTGCGCTGTCTGGAACAGCAGGAAGTAGCCAATAGTAACCAGCAACCAAGTTCAGCGACAGGAACAGAGTAATTTTATGGCATAGTAATGAGCTCACTTTCAGTCAGCTGCACAGTAGTGAGTAGAGCAAGAGCAACCGCGAATAAAGCGAACAAAACTTTGAGTTTTTTCAATGTGAGTGAAGTCTAAGTTTATTGCGAACTTATGAATTTCTCGTAACTTTTCAGTTCGATAAAAGTTGAGCTTTGGTTTTTTTATCATTACTCAAAGACTTTTCATCAAAAATGCATTACATCTTTTATAACGTAATATTTTGTGCTAGCTCAGACCTAGCATATGCAATGTAGGGTCAAATCTGACCTTTATACTTCCTAGTACGGATAGGCTTAGGATTTAACCCTTTTCTGAGACAAAGATTCATCAGGGGTGGATAACTGGAGAGAGCATTCTTCTCAATATGAGATACAGATTCGCTATAACTAGAAGCCTAAAGAGAACAATGGGATAAATTCACTAAATCAACATTAAAGTTCGTAATAAAAAAATGTAAGTGTAGCACAATCGAAAACTATAAAAAAATTTAATAAGAAACCTTAGAATATATGTACATCTACATCTATATTATTAATACGCTAACATAAATTTTGTTCCATCTTCTCCGTCGAAACTACTGAACCGATTTTAAAACTAAGAAAGGTATTGCTCTCAAATAGAGCTGCGCCAATTTTCATTCAAATTGGTTGGAAAATGCGCCCAAAATCGTCGTTGGAAAATTCCCGTGTGGTTGTTGTGGCATGCTTTTGAATACAACAAAGGTGTGTCAATGCGCATGCATAGGTGAGTTTGTGCGTGCTCACCAAACTTACCATGCAATTGTTGACATGTTTGGCTGGAAGTGGTGTGTAGTTTCAAAGAAGTAGAAACATAAAAATGTAGCAAAAGCACTAAAACAAAAACACAAAGTCAAGTAATAAGAATGATAAGAAAGAATAAGTAGGAAAGAAATTGAGGAAAGAAAAGAGCAGAAATTTAAGGAAAGAAATGAGCAAAAATAGAATGAAAGAAGTAGGTAGGAGAATTGTGAAGACTTTAATAAAAGCTTTAATAAAAAAAACTTTAATGTAGCTTATATGGCCAAAAATTTGCACTCATGCAAGAAGTTACTAAGAAAATATAAACGAACAGTAAGTTAAGTCAAGGTAAAGTCTTCGAAGTGCTTTTGCTTCTTAAGATCGAGCTTCTACTCACTTCGTGTATCTCACAAATTGCACATTTTATTAAGAATAGCTGCGACTATTAAAAAAAATAAAGGCGGAAAATGGTTAAGGGGGATTCATCAGAGGTAATATATCTAAGAATTTTCATATTAGAAAGTTTGAAATTTTTACTTTTTTTAGCACCGAAATTTCTTTTATTCAATTAATTACTTTGAGTTGCTTAAACGTTTTTATATACGAAATTTAAATTCTTACTTCACAAATCTCTGCACTGGCATTTTATAATTTCAATATTTCCAACGTCTGCTATTTCTTAGCACGCTGCTAACGAAGTAAATTCTCAGTAATGTCTAGCGCCTTGATTTTATCTCTATATTCACTATAATGTCTCGCAATTACCTTAAGCTATACATCTGGGCATACATATATTATAAAAGTATATAAATATGTACATATGTATATACTTAGTACATACTTAGTACATATGTACATATTACTTAAATACATTACCGACTTGACTAGCTTAGCATATTCAGACACACTGTCGGCGACATTTGAATGTTGCAGCGACTTGATGTTTGTAACAATTCCATCGCCAAGAGCAGCATGGAAATGTTTATTACTATTGTTGTTGTTGCTCATCTTTTGTTCCTATGCACGTTTCGGTAGTCTATTTTGCACAAAATTATCTACTTATTATTTGTTATAAAAAATTTGAACGCCAGAAATGAAATGAAAATGCAGAGAAGAGCAAGGAAAATAGTTAAATGTGTAAAGAAGCAGCCATTTTGTAGATATAGTATATATGCATGTGTGAATATATCTATGGATGTAAATATATACACATGTATGCAAGAATGTATGTACAAGCTTATTATTGCTTTTGTCTTTTAACTGCTGATTGCCATTGTTTCATTCAACGCCAGCGGCCACTCAAGGAACGAGCTGGGCATTGCGAATAAAAAAATTGCAAAAATGTTACAGATAAATATACATACGTGCGTGTGTATATCGTTTTTACACAGAATCTTTGTGCCTGCGGCAAATTTGTATGTACACATATTGAAAAAAATAAAAATAAAAATAAAATTCGCACATTGTTCGAATTGTGCCATTCTGCCATCCGCAGGGAGAGTGCGCGCGCGTTTTTGAAGATTTGATGACAATCTTAATTAAACGGCCACGGCAAATAGGGAAAACAATCTTAAAAGCAGCGACCCTTGTATGTGCATAAACAAGTTTTTGTTCATTAAAATTTTAATTATTTTTTTTTACATATTTTTTGTAAGTAGTACGCAATAAAAGAATTGAATGCATAGTCACATTGTGACCTTTGTTTTATATTAAGTTATGTAGTAAATCATAAATTAACTTTAGTATCGGTCTCGCATCTGTCTTCGTCGTCAATTGTATTAAAATTTAAAAGTTTTCATATTTTTTACTTCATTCAATAAACCCTATTACATCTTCATTTACATATTTCCTCAGTAAGAAAAATTAGCGACATTCGAAAAGTATGCCGCAATAGACTTCTTGTAGGAAAAACAAAAGGAGCACACCTCGAATTGCTGGAGAAGCTCGGCCATAAAACTCGTCAGAGTTATAATAGCGCCATTTTATTATCTATCTATTATATAAAAATGAATGTGTGTGTGTGTGTGTGTGTGTGTCCTTTATGGACTCCCAAAGTAATCAACCGATCTTTTTGAAATTTTCACAGTAGATTCACGTGGTACTAGCGCACATAATAGGGTATATAGAATTTGGAAAAAGTGGTAACTTCCCGGAATATAGGCCCAAATGTGGACCCAGAGTGACCCAGCCAGTGTTTGAGCAATATGGGTATCAAACGAAAGTTGCTGAGCAGGCCTTCAACATAGAGTTATTTTCATTGCGATGCCTAGGCCGGGTCCACAAATATGGGTCAAAACGGTAAAGGTAAAGGTAAATGTAAAGGTAAAGGTAAAGGTAAATGTAAAGGTAAAGGTAAAGGTAAAGGTAAAGGTAAAGGTAAAGGTAAAGGTAAAGGTAAAGGTAAAGGTAAAGGTAAAGGTAAAGGTAAAGGTAAAGGTAAAGGTAAAGGTAAAGGTAAAGGTAAAGGTAAAGGTAAAGGTAAAGGTAAAGGTAAAGGTAAAGGTAAAGGTAAAGGTAAAGGTAAAGGTAAAGGTAAAGGTAAAGGTAAAGGTAAAGGTAAAGATAAAGGTAAAGGTAAAGGTAAAGGTAAAGGTAAAGGTAAAGGTAAAGATAAAGGTAAAGGTAAAGGTAAAGGTAAAGGTAAAGGTAAAGGTAAAGGTAAAGGTAAAGGTAAAGGTAAAGGTAAAGGTAAAGGTAAAGGTAAAGGTAAAGGTAAAGGTAAAGGTAAAGGTAAAGGTAAAGGTAAAGGTAAAGGTAAAGGTAAAGGTAAAGGTAAAGGTAAAGGTAAAGGTAAAGGTAAAGGTAAAGGTAAAGGTAAAGGTAAAGGTAAAGGTAAAGGTAAAGGTAAAGGTAAAGGTAAAGGTAAAGGTAAAGGTAAAGGTAAAGGTAAAGGTAAAGGTAAAGGTAAAGGTAAAGGTAAAGGTAAGGTAAAGGTAAAGGTAAAGGTAAAGGTAAAGGTAAAGGTAAAGGTAAAGGTAAAGGTAAAGGTAAAGGTAAAGGTAAAGGTAAAGGTAAAGGTAAAGGTAAAGGTAAAGGTAAAGGTAAAGGTAAAGGTAAAGGTAAAGGTAAAGGTAAAGGTAAAGGTAAAGGTAAAGGTAAAGGTAAAGGTAAAGGTAAAGGTAAAGGTAAAGGTAAAGGTAAAGGTAAAGGTAAAGGTAAAGGTAAAGGTAAAGGTAAAGGTAAAGGTAAAGGTAAAGGTAAAGGTAAAGGTAAATGTAAAGGTGAAGGTGAAGGTAAAGGTAAAGGTAAAGGTAAAGGTAAAGGTAAAGGTAAAGGTAAAGGTAAAGGTAAAGGTAAAGGTAAAGGTAAAGGTAAAGGTAAAGGTAAAGGTAAAGGTAAAGGTAAAGGTAAAGGTAAAGGTAAAGGTAAAGGTAAAGGTAAAGGTAAAGGTAAAGGTAAAGGTAAAGGTAAGGTAAAGGTAAAGGTAAGGTAAAGGTAAAGGTAAAGGTAAAGGTAAGGTAAAGGTAAAGGTAAAGGTAAAGGTAAAGGTAAAGGTAAAGGTAAAGGTAAAGGTAAAGGTAAAGGTAAAGGTAAAGGTAAAGGTAAAGGTAAAGGTAAAGGTAAAGGTAAAGGTAAAGGTAAAGGTAAAGGTAAAGGTAAAGGTAAAGGTAAAGGTAAAGGTAAAGGTAAAGGTAAAGGTAAAGGTAAAGGTAAAGGTAAAGGTAAAGGTAAAGGTAAAGGTAAAGGTAAAGGTAAAGGTAAAGGTAAGGTAAAGGTAAAGGTAAAGGTAAAGGTAAAGGTAAAGGTAAAGGTAAGGTAAAGGTAAAGGTAAAGGTAAAGGTAAAGGTAAAGGTAAAGGTAAAGGTAAAGGTAAAGGTAAAGGTAAAGGTAAAGGTAAAGGTAAGGTAAAGGTAAAGGTAAAGGTAAAGGTAAAGGTAAAGGTAAAGGTAAAGGTAAAGGTAAAGGTAAGGTAAAGGTAAGGTAAAGGTAAAGGTAAAGGTAAGGTAAGGTAAAGGTAAAGGTAAGGTAAAGGTAAAGGTAAAGGTAAAGGTAAGGTAAAGGTAAAGGTAAAGGTAAAGGTAAAGGTAAAGGTAAAGGTAAAGGTAAAGGTAAAGGTAAAGGTAAAGGTAAAGGTAAAGGTAAAGGTAAAGGTAAAGGTAAAGGTAAAGGTAAGGTAAAGGTAAAGGTAAAGGTAAAGGTAAAGGTAAAGGTAAAGGTAAAGGTAAAGGTAAAGGTAAAGGTAAAGGTAAAGGTAAAGGTAAAGGTAAAGGTAAAGGTAAAGGTAAAGGTAAAGGTAAAGGTAAAGGTAAAGGTAAAGGTAAAGGTAAAGGTAAAGGTAAAGGTAAAGGTAAAGGTAAAGGTAAGGTAAGGTAAAGGTAAAGGTAAGGTAAAGGTAAAGGTAAAGGTAAGGTAAAGGTAAAGGTAAAGGTAAGGTAAAGGTAAAGGTAAAGGTAAAGGTAAAGGTAAAGGTAAGGTAAGGTAAAGGTAAAGGTAAAGGTAAAGGTAAGGTAAAGGTAAAGGTAAAGGTAAAGGTAAAGGTAAAGGTAAGGTAAAGGTAAAGGTAAAGGTAAGGTAAAGGTAAAGGTAAAGGTAAAGGTAAAGGTAAAGGTAAAGGTAAAGGTAAAGGTAAAGGTAAAGGTAAAGGTAAGTAAAGGTAAAGGTAAAGGTAAAGGTAAGGTAAGGTAAGGTAAGGGTAAAGGTAAAGGTAAAGGTAAAGGTAAAGG